>JAJPUD010036045.1:0-10044 GCA_023553655.1 Myrmecobius fasciatus
ATTTATTTTCTATCCTGCAACTTTCCTGAAGTTGTGAATTGGTTTTAGTAATTTTTTAGTTGAGTCTCTAGGGTTCTCTAAGTATACCATCAGGTCATCTGCAAAGAGTGATAATTTGGTTTCTTCATTACCTACTCTAATTCCTTTAATTTCCTTTTCTTCTCTTACTGTCAAAGCTAACATTTCTAATACAATATTAAATAGTAATGGTGACAGTGGGCAGCCTTGTTTCACTCCTGATCTTATTGGGAATGGGTCTACTTTGTGTCCATTACATATGATGCTTCCTGATGGTTTTAAGTAGATGCTACTAATTATTTTAAGGAAAAGCCCATTTATACCTATATGCTCTAGTGTTTTTAATAGGAATGAGTGTTGGATTTTGTCAAATGCTTTTTCTGCATTTATTGAGATAATCATATGGTTTTTGTTAGTTTGGATATTAATATAATTGATTATGCTGATAGTTTTCCTAATATTGAACTAGCCCTGCATTCCTGGTATAAATCCTACTTGGTCATAGTGTATTATCTTAAGGATGACTTTCTGTAATTTCATTGCTAATATCTTATTTAAAATTTTTGCATCAATATTCATTAGGGAAATTGGTCTATAGTTTTCTTTCTTGGTTTTCACCCTTCCTGGGTTAGCTATCAGCACCATATCTGTATCATAGAAGGAATTTGGTAGTATACCATCTTTCCCCATTTTATCAAATAATTTATATAATATTGGAATTAATTGTTCTTTGAATGTTTGGTGCAATTCACATGTAAATCCATCTGGCCCTGGAGATTTTTTCTTAGGGAGTTGATTAATAGCTTATTCTCTTTATTTAAGGGGCTATTTAAAAAATTTATTTCCTCTTCTATTAACCTGGCCAATTGATATTTTTGTAGATATTCCTCCATTTCATTTATAAAATCTAAATTTTCTTGTTGCTGTTAAGTTATTTAATCATTTCTGGCTCTTTATGATTCCCATACACCAAAACATATCAGGCTCTTCTCTCATCTGCTTTCTTTTGAGTCAGTCCAACTTTATTGTTTCTATGACACAATTTATCCATTTCATCCTCTGACATCTCCTTATCCTTTTATCTTCAACATTTTCAAATATCATGATCTTTTTGAGTAAATCTGGTATTCTCATTATGTGGTAAGAGTATTTAAGTGTCAGTTTCGGTATTTGATCTTCCAGTGAATATCCTGGATTAATTTCTTTTTTTGTATTGACTCTTTTGATCTCCTTAATGTCTAAAGGACACTCAAAAATCTTCTCCAGCATGATAACCTGAAAGTTTTAAGTTTGTATTTTTCAAATTTTCTTATATTCCAATTCTCAAAATCATATATTAATACTGGAAAACCATAGCTTTAGCTATTTAGACCTTTGGGGAAAGGACATGTCTCTGTTTTTTAATATGCAATACAGATATTTCTGTTATTTGCTTTCCAAGGACCAATTGTCTTTCAATTTCATGGTTGCAGTCACTATTTTCAGTGTTTTTTGACCCCAGAAATATAAAATATGGCACTGCTTCCATTTATTTCCCTCTATTTGCTAGTTTTTGTGGGAATAATTGTCATGATCATAAAAGTTTTTTTGATGTTGTTCATTTGCTTGCTTAGTAAGCTTCAAATCAGTTTTTAAATTTTCCTTTCACCCTCAGGAAGACATTTTAAATATGTTCTCTCTCACACATCTAAGTAGTATCATCTGCTTATCTTAGATTGTTGATATTTCTCTTAATAATCTTAATTCTTGTTTTTGATTCATGCAAATTTGCATTTTACATGATGTACTTGCAATTATACAAAAAAGGTGACAATATAAATCCTTATTCTTCTTCTCCAATCTTAAAACAGTCATTCCATGTTGAGTTATGACTCTTCTTTCTGGACCTGCATATGATTTCCTCCAGAAATAAGGAAGATGATCTGATATTGCCATCAAAAAATGAGGATATGCCATATTTTGTTGTGATTCCCATAATCAAAGAATTTAGTGTAGTCACTGAAGCAAAAGTAGATTTTTGTTTTATTATGTTTTTTTGTTTTTGTTTTTGTTTTTTTCCAGTAACTCATTTGCATACATAATTCAGAAAATGTTGGTAATTTGGTCGTTAATTCCTCTGTTTCTTTGAAAAACAGACCACTCTTTGGGTAATTCTCCATTAATATATTGCCAAAGTCTAACTTGCAGAATTGTTAAATATTACCTTACCAGCATCTGAAAAGGGCAGAATTGTTCAGTAATTTCAACATTCCATGGCATTGCACTTCTTTAAGATTGTGATGTAAGTGGATCTTTTGTAATTCAGCAATCACTGTTGAATTTTGAAAATTTTGTGGCATATTCAATGTAAAATTTTAACAGCATCATCTTTAGGATTTTTGAATAGTTCTACTGTAATTCCATCATCTTCGTTACTCTTATTGTTACTAATGCTTTGTGCGAGCCACTTGATTTCATTTTCCAGGATGCAGAACTATAGATCAGTAACCACAGCATTGTGGTTATCAGTGATCTTAAAATTTTTCTTATATAGTTCTTTTGTTCTGCTTCCCCCCTTCTTATTTTCTTTTGCTTCTGTTAAATACTTATTTATGTTTTTTTAATTATTATGTCCATTTTTGAATGAAACATTTCCTTGAGATCTCTACTTTTCTTGAAGCAATTATATATATTTGTGTGTGTGTGTGTTGCAATGCTCATTTAAGAAAAAAAAAACTTTCTTAATTGTCCTTTCTGCTCACTGGAATTCTACATTTAATAGGGCATAGTATTTTTAGAATATGTCTAAGTATTCATAGATCTATTTTGGCCTCTTTAGCATCAGTAGCTGAAATATAGACTTAACTTTGATGGGAACTATGAATAGGATTCTGAAATGGGTTCTTTAATTTACTCATTAGTTAGACTTATCACTGAATTCTCTCAGAGTTACCTCCTCTATAAAATTGAAGCATTAATAACTTCTTTATCATCCTTACACTGTTGCTCACACAAATAAAATAATATATAGCATTCACTGAAAATATGCATTTGAAAATATAAAACAAAGCAAAAATAAGTTAGTGGTTCTAAGATAATTTTTAATATTTGATTTTTTTCTGGTTAGTATTTTACTCTTTAAGAAGCCCTTATTTACTCTATTTTAGAAAAATAATGGAAATACAGTCGTCATTATGAAAAAGACAGAGGAAATAAGGCAGATTTTCTGAAACTCAAAACTTGCTAGTATTGAGGAATTGGGACTTAAATTTTACCAAAGTTTTTCTCCCATTCTAAATTTATTTTTAAAAAACTACCTAATGAATTACGATAGTACCCATCATTCTGTGAGCACATAAATTCTTTTTCCTGTGGTGCTAATAACATAATATTACCTCTCCTTAATCCTTATTTTTCTCTCTCCATCCCTTCCTTTCTCCCTTTTTTCTTTCATTCCTGCCATATTTTTCCTTCTTACCATAGACATTTATTAAAATTTACTACGTTGAGAATATTGGTATTGAGTTTTATTGGTTTTCATTTTCTTATTGGTGAATGGCCTGAGAGTATTTATAAGCAGCTTTTAAAGTAAAATATCTAACCTAATAATAATCATATGGGAAAATACTCTAAATGACTAATAATTAGAAGAATACTAATGAAAGCTATTCTGATGTTCTTTATTTTTGGAAATAGAAAAAAGGAAAATGAGAAATATTAAAGGCAGTGTGAAGAAAACAGGTTTATATATATACGCTTGGTGGAACTCCAAATTAATTTAGCAATTATTAAAAGTAATTTGAAGCAATTGCAAAAAAAAGTTCCAAACTGTGTTCACTTTGACATAGAGATATCACTGCTAGGTCTATAATGAAAGAGATCAAAAGGGGGATTGTATGTAAAATAACTTGGAGCAGCAAATGTGTAGTAGCAGGGAAGTAATACTAGGAATCAATAGAATGATTGACCATGATTCCAAAGAGCAAATAATCAAGATTACTGTCCATTTCTTGACAGAGAGTAAATGAATTCTGTGTACCAAAAAAAGTATGTGTATATATGGATATTGAAATAGATATTTATATTAAATAATGGGATTCATTTTTATAAACTGTGAACATTTGTTATAAAATAACATGTGATTATAGATCATATGGTTTAGATCACTTCATCTGAAAACTTTTCATATCATTTGAAATCCCATTCATTTCTGCAGAGCATGTAATCTTCATAGTCTGATGTTTTAATGGAAAATGCAAACTACTAAAACAAAAGAAAAAAGAAACTTGACATCTGTGAATTTAGTCTTTTAAAATGGTTAATTTTGGATGGGAAATTCTACATTTTTTAATTATACAACTATAAACATTCATTTAGCACTTTCATACCTAAAAAGTCATTATGCAAACAAAAGAATGATTTGTTTTGGGTCTAGCTGAGAAAAAAAAAAAAGACCAAAATATTTTTCGTTTAAAGAGCTTAAAACTAAATATCTATAGTGAAACATATGCAAAATTTTGCATTTCTGAGTATTGGGAAAATACGTTAATTATATGTAAAACAGCAATTTAAGATTCATTTTTGCAAGACAATGAGGGTTTAGTGACCTGCCCAGGGTCACAGAACTAGTAAGTATCAAGTGTCTTGAGAGTGGATCTGAACTCAGGTCCTCCTGACTTCAGGGCCAGTGCTCTATCTGTGCCACCTAACTGATGCCTTAGTCAGTTAGTCAAAATTTAAACACAAAATAGGAAAAGAAAAAAAAATTGCTATGTAAACAGCAGAAAATAAGACAATTCAGAATATAAAGCAGTACACTTCGATTTCAAGAAAGTCTATATAAGAAGTAGTATATATTGTGTTTAGACCTGTCCAATCTTCTCTTTCCTTTTAGTTTTTCTTTCTGTTCTCTGCTGTGTACTTTTTACTTTATTCTTTTCCCCCCTCCTTTCTACCTTGTTACGAAGAAGGGTATAATTAAGCAGAGATATGACCCCCCCATATACTCACACACTTATACACACACAAACACACATATACACTCACACACAAATACACACAAACTTATATGTGCAAATATATTCATAGATATCCATTATCATACACACATACATTCATGTTTGTCTGTACTCTCTTTCTCTGAAGGTGGATTATGTTCTCTTTTATATGTCCAAGTTTTTCTAAATCCACCAACTTATTTCCTACATGAAAATAAAATTTCAGTCTTATATAATCTAATTATTTTGAATAGTCTAAAACAATATTGAATAATATGGTTGACATATTGTGTAGTTTCCCTATTTTCCAATCATTTTATTTTTTGATTTTCTCTTTTGATTTTTACATGTTTTTTTTTCCTAATAAATTCTACTCATGAACTTTATTTTGTTTCCATGTAACTATTATTTCCTGTTTTTCCAGATTCCTCTGCTGACTTCTACTTGTAAACTTGCCTTTCTTTCCCCTGACCCTTTTTCCTCATCTTCTTGTTTCTAACTGAATTTATAAGTCCTTTACATACATACATATACACATGTGTATGTAAGTATATATGTATTGTTCCCTTTTTATTCCATTCCCAGTGAACAGAACTACCAGCATAATTCTTCTGTATCAGTTACTTTTCTTGCACTTCATTTGTATAAGATAATTACTTCTTACATTTTTCCCTGCACAGTTTTGTTTTTGGGAATCACATCATACTTAGTTCTACTGAAATTTTTCTTTCCATCAACCCAATTACTAATGACAATCTCAGACATACAGTTTACATTTCCATGTATAAAAAGTAAACAGTTTGTCCATTTTGAGGTTTTAATTAGTCTTTGATGCTTACCTTTCTCTTGGATCTTGTATGTCAAATGTTCTGTCTTCAAGTTCTTTTTGCACTAAAATCCTGAAAGTCTGGTAATTTATTGAATGTTAAGTTTTTTTTTTTAATTAAGAATTATAATTACTTTGCTGGGTATATTTTTGACTATAGAAATTCTTGTGCCCTTTGTTATATAGTGTTCCAAGATCTGAAGTCTTTAAGTGTAACTGCAGCTAGGTTTTGTGTAATTCTTATTGTGACTCTGACATATTTAAATTTTTTTTCTTCTTGTTCATAATATTTTCTCCTTGGTCCTATTTTCTCCTTTCAGAATTTTAATATAATATTCCTCTAGGTTTTCCTTATAGGATCTATTTCAGTTGGCAATTGGTGGATTTTTTTTTCAATTTGTACTTTCTTATGTTTCAACACTTTAGAACAATTTTCTTTAATTATTTCTTGTATTATTGTATCCAGACTTTTTATTATAGTTTTCAAGCATTTTATTTTTTTTATGTTTTCTCTTCTTGATGTGTTTTCCAGTTCAGTTGTTTTTCTTATGAGCTGTTCCAAATTATCTTCTACTTTTTCATTCTTTATATATTGTTATATTATTTCTTGGTCTCAACTTCACTGGTTTTCTCTTGCCCAATTCTAATTTTCAAAATTATTTTCTTTCTTAATATTTTGACTCTCTTTTTCCATTTCATTAACTTTCTTTTTATGAACTTATTTTTTTTTCATGGATAGTTTTTTTTTTTCATTTTCCCTAAATCTCTCTCATTTGACTTTAAGTTTTATATATTTTTTTAAGTTCTTCTATGAATTCTTTTTGGGCAAGAAACCATTTGATGGGGTAGGAGAGACAAATTTTGCATCAGTAGTCTCCTTTGAAGATGAGCCCCATTTTTTTTCTATTTTGTTAATAAGTTTCTATTGTTGGGTTCTTTCTCCTTTGCCTGCTCATTTTTTTTTTTAATTCATTAACAGTTATTGTAATTATCTCCAGTTCTGGGGACTGGGAGATGATACTTCTGACCTCATATTCTCCCTTAGTTTTCTCCTCTGGGACTGTAACAAAAAAATTTACCCTCTTGTAAGTTGTTACAACCAATAGTGTCCTGAATCCACTTCTTCTGAACTGGTTTGGTGTGTGTGTTTGTTACTTTTTTTACCCAGGCTGTGTCTTGGCAATACGACTTCTTTATCAGAAGAGTTTCCCTCAGTCTTCTAAACACATGTTCAACTCTCCACACTGTTCAGTAGGGGAAATTTTCTGTGGCTAGGCGTGAGACCACTTCCCAACCCAACTAGTCCTAGGGTTCACCACTTGCTGTTTCAGTAGAACTAGCCTAGAGAATTTTATATTTTATGAGAGGCTAAACCTCAGTCCTGAGAGTTTTCTTTGGATCTTCTCTGATTGCCCCAGAGGAAATCACTGTTCTCCAATTCATTTATTTTTACTGCTCTATTTTTCCCCTAAAGTGCTATTTTGTCTTGTTTGGGGAGAAATCTGGAGAGTTTGGAATTTTCTGACCTACTCAGCCATCTTCCCAGAATCCTCTGAGTCTTGCTTTCTTAATATACTTTCATATTCCCCAGTTGCAGACATGTGGAATGAAGGGATTTTTTAATAGAAGATATTTGATTTTATTTTTAAGCTGTACTCCCTGAACGATATCTGGGACAAGTATTTGGCAGTGTTGGTTTATGGCTGGCACACACCCAATACTACATAAAAACTCTTTAGCTGCACATAAAATTTAATTTATCACAATATAATAAGAGTCACCCAGAGCATTTAATCATACCTTACACTACACAAAAATACTGACTTCAACATTTTAAATGTGTGCACATAATAAAATACAAATTCAATTCAACTAAGTCTTTGTGATTTAGTCTTTCATCCCTTACATGAAAATTTTTAATCAATGGATTGATTTCATGAATTTCTTAAGCAAATATACCCTCAATGGCATTGTAAAATCATAATGGAGTTTCTTACATTAAGAAAGGAATCCTCTACCATAACATAGTTCTTTGGAAAACTTTCAAAACAAGTTCTCAGAAGACATAAAACTTCAGCATAGTATATTTCTGAAATTGGAATATTAAATTATTTTAAATTGAAAGAAAAAAATTACTGTCTTGTTTTTCTCATTCTGAAATTGATTTGGATACATAATAGAAATGTAAGAATTATGACATGAAAAAGATACATATCTGCTTTTTAGTAAATTGATGTAAACAATAATTCATTACTTTGATATGAGGCCTTTTGCCTTTAATACCATTCCTTCCATTCATAGGTAAACTTCAGATATTGCCTGGGACTGTTTAAAATGGAAATAAATATTTAAAACACCTCAGAATAATACATTCACTTGCAGAATTGTAAGAAATATGAAATAACATACTTGGATGTATGTATCAGATTTTCCTTATTCCTAGAAGATTCATACTTTTTTTCATATGCAAAGGTTAGGATTTCAAATTGTTAATCTCATCTCCTGTCACGTTCTAAAAACACTGATATTTTTATCATTAGTAAATTAAAATTTTATATATTTAATGCCATTTTAATCTTTTTTTAACAATTGCTCTAACAAATATAAATATAAACTCCATAGAACTAAACAGTTGACAATATTTGTTGTCCATAATATCTGTGAAGGAGGAAGTAGAGTGAGTATTATTAGTAAGTCTAATTTTAGAGATGAGGATGCTAAAATTCAGAAAGGTTAAGTAACCTTTTCACAATTGTGTAGCAAATGATTACTGAATTAGGAACTTTTCTATCATTTTAATTTTTTTTTATAATCTTGCTCTGCATCTTCTATAAAATTATCCCTTCCTAATCGTAAACTTTAATATCTCTTTCTTTTACTCTTAATTTTCTCAGGCCTTTTCTATCTGTAAAATAAATACATAAATGAAAATAAAAATTTAAAAAAAAAATCCCTTTATCTCTGCTGTCCAATTAAGTTATTACTTTTGCCCTCCTTTTTTTCACCTGCAAGCTTTTCAATAGAATGATTTCTTTATGCATCCTCCACTTTCTCCCTTTTCATCTCTTTGCTATGTCTCTAGAATTTAACTTCTGTTCTAATTAATCAATGTAAACTGCCATCTCAAAATTCCCTAAAGATATTCTTAATCAGCAAGTGCAATGATTCACTTTTAGTATTTTTGTTCTTGCTCAATTTGTGTTGTATGACAAAATTAACTAACCTCCCTGCAACAATGTCAAATTAAGCTTTTAACTCTTATTTGGGAAAGGTTTCAAAAAATTGAATGTCTCAATGAGTCTTATTTGATATAAGTAATTCAATTATGTGTCAGAAATATAAACAAAACAAAACAAACAAACAAAAAACCTCAAACCAAGAGTTTATTTTATCAGGCAAAAGCACATAGTTCAAAAACAAGGTCAGGGTATTACCACTCCAGAGCAACATTTTTTTTTTAATTTTATTTGCATAACATATGTGTGGGTAATTCTTCAACAATAACCGTTACATAGCTTTCCGTTACAAATTTTTCCCCCAACTCCCCACCCCTTCCCTAGAGGGCAGGATATCCACTACATGTTAATTATGTAAAAATATTGGCAAATCGAATATATGTATACATATTTCCAAATTTGTCATTGTTGTGCAAGAAAAATCTTGTCTACACAAAGGATATATCAGATAAAGGAAACACAATGTAAGTAAACATCAATCAAGGAGTATGAGAATGTTATGTTGTGGTCCACATTTCACATCCCTCTCTCTGGGTGTATATGGCTTTCTTCAGTGAACAATTGGAGGTGGTTTGAAACATTTCATTGTTGAAGAGAGCCATGTCCAATCTACACAAACGATATATCAGATAAAGGAAACACAATGTAAGCAAACACCAATCAAGGAGTATGAGAATGTTATGTTGTGGTCCTCATTTGACATCCCTCTCTCTGGGTGTATATGGCTTTCTTCAGTGAACAATTGGAGGTGGTTTGAAACATTTCATTGTTGAAGAGAGCCATGTCCATCAGAATTGATCATCATATAGTACTGTTGTTGCCGTGTATAATGATCTCCTGGTTCTGCTCATTTCACTCAGCATCAGTTCATGTAAGTCTCTCCAGGCCTCTCTGAAATCATCTTGCTGGTCATTTCTTACAGAACAATAATATTCCATAATATTCATATACCATAATTTATTCAGCCATTCTCCAATTGAAGGGCATC
>JAJPUD010036047.1:0-10042 GCA_023553655.1 Myrmecobius fasciatus
GGCCAATTGAATTTTTTGGTTCATTGCATTCTTTTTCCATTTTTCCGTTTTTATTTTTCAGTGAATTGTTGTCTTTTTCCAATTCACTAATTTTGTTTTTCAGTGAATTTTTTTCTTTTTCCAATTCACTAATTTTGTTTTTCGATGAATTGTTGTCTTCTTCCAATTCATCCAGACTTATTTTACAGTTTTTCACAACTCTGTTGTAGGGCTATATTTCCTTCTTGCACTGCTCTCAATTTATTTCCCTAATCTTCTTCTAGCTCTCTTTTGAGATTGTTTATGCAATCTTCCAAGTAAGCCTTCTGAAAGGGAGACCAGCTTAAGTCCACCTTTGTGGCTTTATCTGGGATTGTTTTCAGAATCTCAGGATCTGGGGACTGCTCTAGTTTCTCTCTGTAAAAGCTGTCTAAGGTGAGAGCTCTCTTTTTCTTGCTCATGATGTTTAGCTGAGGTATCAGTCACCAGCAGGGAATTCTGCAGCAGCAGCAGCAGCAGCAGCAGCAATTTCAATTTGCCCTGGGGCAGTTTGCCGAGTTGACTTCCGGTCTGGGGCTGATCTGGCTAGATCCGCACTAGGACCACACTTTCAGCTGCTCTCAATCCACCCTTTATCAAAGGTAGACCTGTCAAAGCACCTGCCTGCAAGCAAAGCAAAGTGGCCCAAGTGTCTCTCAGGGACTTCCTGGCAGCCTAAAATCTTCTGGTCCTTCCTAGCCCCGGACTTGCACCCCAGGTGCGCACTGGCGTCTGAGCGCTGGGAGCTGCTTGATCTCCTGCCCGTCTAAAACTGACCTCAGAAGTTCTTTCAAAGTAGATATTTGATAGAAATGCGTTGTAGTCCAAGTGTTTGGTGGCACCCTCACTCCTGAACCAGTTCGAAGGCTTAATTTGTCTGGGTCTGAGGGAAGGTCTCAGGAGCTCACAGAGAATGCTGTCTGCAGTTCACCATTTTGGCTCTGCCCCCGCATCAAGACATTTCTTGCACAGGAAACAATAATAAAAATCAATGTACCACTACAAGGTTGTGATCATGCAAAGCCTTATGTCACCATGCATTATTCCTAAGTTTTCATATAGTAACATTTTTCAATGTTCCTCATTCCCCTTTCCATGATATAAATACCTACTCCCTGATGCAACTGAAAATAAACTCTATCTGGGATCAAGTGGTGTATTTGTATTCCTTTATCTTAGCAAAGAGCCTTTTATATAATTGGCATTTAAGAAGCATTTGCTCTGTTCATTCATGCATTAAACATAGTACACTTTTAATAAATAATTAATAATTTACTTATCTTTCAATACTTAAAGCAGCTACCATGCTCATTCTGTAACATTCAAACAATACTTTTCATTCTCTAATCTCATGTCACCCTTTCTCATCTCCATATCTTTCTTAGTATTAGAAGTATTTCCCCTCATTGCCTTCCACTGTTATCCTTTCCTTAATATGAAACCTAATTGTACTGCACTAATTTTCCTAAACCTTCTTTTGATCTTATGCCTTTCTGAGGCTTCATGATATCTGCTTGAATCCTTCTTGAATTTCTCATTTTACTCTTTTTAAATCTTTATAATATATTGATATTAAACATTGTAATAAATTAGTTTTTCCTGTCTTGACAACAAAGGTTTACAAAATTTGGGGGCTCATGAAGCCTTTATATTCTTATCAATTGCTAAAAGTTTCAAAAATTTTGCTTATGGCCATATTATGTATAGATTTTTATTGTGCTATAAATTAAAATGTACTTAAAATCCTCAAAAATTTTACTTATGGGGGTGATATACATAGATTTTTTATTGTAATAAAATTTAAAATTGATGCATTTTAATATTTATATACTTATATTTATCTAACAAAACAATAATATCTCATAATGTCAACATCAATAACAAATCATGAAAACTAACTATATTTTCTAAAAAAGGAGTATTATCTTAAAGTGGTGTTCCTTGAAAAAAGAAGCAACAAAGCAATTAATTAAAGAATTCAATGTGAAGAAAGCCATATACACCCAGAGAGAGGCCTGTGGGATCTGAGTGTGGACCAAAACATAGCATTTTCACACTTTCTGTTAATGTTTGCTTGAATTATTTTCTTTCTAGATCCAACTTTTCTTGTGCAATATAACTGTGTAGGGGTGTGTGTGTGTGTGTGTGTGTGTGTGTGTGTGTATATATATATATATATATTATATATATATATATATATATATGTTGGATTCATCATATATTTTTAACATATTTAACATGTATTGGACCTGCCATCTAGGGGAGGGAGTGAGGGAAAAGAAGTAAAAATTTGAAACAGAAAGTTTTGCCAAGATCAATGTACAAAAACTTACCCGTGCATATGTTGTGCAAATAAAAAGTTTAAAAAAAAATTCAAACGTGTTTTAGATTTCAACAGCTTTCATGTATCAGTATGAAAGAAAAGCTTTACATTCAATTTTAATTCTTGAATAGTAGATATTTTAAGGAAAATTTGTACTCAATGATCAAGTTTTAATGGAATTAATACTATTTGTTCCTTCATCTATGAGATACTTTAATAAATTAAACTGGCAATTTTTAATTTCTAATATTTCCATAGTGACTTTGTGACAGTGAAAAGAACAATGACTACTAATGTAGTTTGATTGCAATGCTTGATTTGTGCTTTAATGCCAGCAGTTTTACCCATCTTTGCTTTTGCAGCATCAGTACAAATGTTAATGCAATTGTTCTGGGATTCACCATGGGATTCACAAGAGTTATTTAAAAATTTAATGTAAGCAATACTTGCTTTTGTTGTGAAATATTGACATAAACAGAGATTTTCACTGACAAACTGATGATAATAGCTATTAAGAGTGAGAAAGCATCTATAGGATATTTTAATTATAAAAATTAAAGTGTAATTCTGCAGTTGGTACATTTAATCTTCCTGTTTCCAATTAAATTTTAATTCATAGGACATATAACACTCAAAAATGCATAAAACACTTGGATGAGAATGAAAATGAAAAGGAGAACTAATATCTTAATATTATATAAGATTAGTAAACTTCATGAAATCCTTTGAAAAGTTTCATGGATTTCCTATATTCTATGGACCACAATTTGACATATGCTGCTTTAAAAGATCATGGAAGACTAGCAATGTCTCCATTCATTATTGTACCTTTAACATGTACCATCATATATTGCACAAATGATAGTACTACCTTTTCCCTAGAAATAGATTGAATTTCTATCAACATTTCTAATCTGCAGGATAAAATTTAACTATCCCCAATTTTTAGCCATTACTCAACCACATGATAAATTCTCCACAGAGATGATTATTCTAACTACCTCTTTGAAGACACATGCTAATTTGCCAATTTCTGTCAACATATGGAACAAAACAGAATACTACAGATGTGATCTAATCAGAACAGAGAACCTTTCTCCATCTGGATAATATAAGCATTATATTCATTGTAGTCACAAGAAGGCAGATTCTCAGATGCGCTTATCTAATCATCCAACACTTCATTTTCACTTTGCCATTCTTCCACTTCAACAGTGAGAACAATAGAATTCTTATAATGTAAATCTTTTAAACCAAATATTCTAGACGAGATCTAATACAATGCATTTTTGCCACTCAGAGGCCAGATTAGAATGTGATGTAGTGTATTATTTTAATAATCAATAAAGATAAATTTTCTTAGAATTAATAGAATTTAATTTAGTGTAAAGAAATACTCATAGTCATTTGTTTTGGGAAGAGAAAAGATATCTATTCATGTGAGACAGGAGTAGATGGTATGGGGAAATTTTGGAATGATTTAAAGAAGATAAGGGAAGAAAGTCTTGTTAAATAGTCTCAGTTTCCTGCCCAGACCCCTCCATAACCTGGAAACAATAGTGTTAGGCTAAAAACTGAGAGGATGGGAAAAAAGTGACATATGAAACTTGGAGAAAGATGAAAAATTTGGAATAACAGTTGTGAGTGGGGGGTGCAGAGTTAAACATAGGAAACAGCAGAAGAGAGATAACCTTTATAGTGATTTTTATCAAACTACAACCAAATGTCAAGTTAATAAGACTAATCTTTATAGATAATGGAAATAATCCAAGGATGGAGTTTGACAAGCTATTTTAAGTATTAGGGAAAAGGTACAAGAAATTCAAGTGTAAACACTAGTGAAGAATTGAAGTAATTCACCAAGGAACTAGGATAGCAAAGAGAGAGGAAGATAATCACTTGATGGCAGAAAAAAGAACTGAAGAGTAAAGAGATTAACATTCACAAAGAAGACAAAGAACACATTTTGGGACCAATAAAGCATAGGGGAAGATAGAATCAAATATTATAACCAGCTGAATTGGTTGTAAAGTTATTAAATATGCAAGTGGATAAGTTTTGTGTAAGAGAATGATCAGGTATACATAGTTAATATGGAATAAAAGGAATGTCAACAAAATAAGTAAAGTGATGTTTAGAAGTTAGCATATTTCAAATGTTAAATGCCCCAAGTTGGAGTTCAAGAGATATAATGGAGAGCCAAGAAGTCATGAAACTCATTCAGGAAGTGGGGAAGGGGAAAATCTTCAGGTGATAGAATTGAATAGTATGAAACTCAGAGAAAGAAGAGATTGCTGTAGAATCTTTTTTAAAAAGAAAATCCACAAGTGCCAGTCAAAATAAATGTGTATTCCAATTCCCACATGAAAATCATGAAAGTGAAATTTCCTTGGGTAAGTTATCCAATCACTGAAGCAGATTGCAAGTTATTTTAACTTATACTCTTTAAGAGCAGTATATCATTTAGGTATGTTAAGTGACTTGCACAATAGGGTACATAGCTGGCTATTAAGAACCAAAGACAGCGAGGTGGAACCAAGATGGTGGAGAGAATACACATTTCTTTCTGACCTTCTCCTACTACCCTCAGACTAAATACAAAAGTCATCCTCTGAATTAGCTCTGGACTGGTAGAATCCACAAATATTGGGAACATAAATTACCAGCAGAAGACAATTTTGAAGATCGCCAGAAAAAAATCTGTTTTAATGAGGCAGGGGAGGCAGACCAAGTGCAAGCAAAGATGCTGAATTCAGGCAGCACAGACCCAAGGTAGTATGGCTCCCTACAGTGGAGAATCTACAGAAAGGAATCTATAGCAGTGTTGGCTACTCTGCTCTGGCTGCATGCCAGCAGATCAACAGAGGAGTTATAAAGCTTCCAACAGAAGCACAAAAGGTAAATAGGAAACTCTGAAACAACAGAATCTCATGGGACTTGGCCATGCCACAAGCACCAGGAGTGAGTCAGCATGGATCCAGAGCATGGCCACTGTCACTTGTAGAAGAATCTGCTGCCACTTGTAGAGGAAGCTTGGACAACCTCTGCTGTCCAAAGCAGACCTTAAGCTTTTTTTTCAAAAAATGAATAAAAAAGCAAAGAGAATGCTAACAATAGATAGTTTTTATGGAGAAAAAGAACCGATTTCAAGCCATGAAGAGACTAAAAGCAGATTGTATCCAGATGAAACCTCAAAGCATCCCCACACAGGTTCTCCTAGAAGAAGCTATAAAAGATCTCAAAGAGCTAGAAGAAAAATTGGGAAAGGAAATGAAAATTTGACAAGAGTGCTTGGAAAAGGCAACATAGAAATTATCTGAAGAAAATTCATTACAAAATAGTGAAATAGAAAAAGCATATAACCCCTTAAAAATAGATTTGATAAAATGGAAAAAGAAAACAATTCCCTGAAAAACAAAATTTGGGAAATAGACAAAGAAAATAATTCCTTAAAAAACAGAAAAAAAGAATATAAATAACAAAATTTGTGAAATGGAAAAAATACTTAGAACAAAACAACTCATTTAAAAATTCAATTGAATAAATACAAAAAGAAGTAAAAAAAGTAAAGGAAGAAAACAATTCACTAAAAATTAGAACTGAACAAATAGAAATAAATAACTAGATGAGACATCAGGAATCAGTCAAGCAAAACAAAAAAAAAAAGAAAAAATAGGAAAAAAATGTAAAATACTACTTGGGAAAACAACTGACCTGGAAAATAGATCTAGGAGAGAAAAATCTAAGGATTATTGGACTTCTGGAAAACCACGATGAAGAAAAGAACCTAGACAGTATTTTCCAGGAAATCATCAAAGAGAACTACCTGCATATCACAGAATCAGAAGTTAAAATAGTCATTGAAAAAATTCACTGAACATCTACTGAAAGAGACCCCAAAATTAAAACTCCAAGGAATATCAGGGCTAAATTTCAGAACTGTTGGACTATGGAAAAATATTGCAAGCAGCCAGAAAAAAACAATTCAAATACAGAAGAGCCACAGTAAGGATCACCCACCATCTATCAGCTTCCACCTTAAAAGATCAAAGGTCCTGGAATTTGATATTCTGAAAGGCAAAGGAATTTGGAATGCAGCCAAGAATAAACTATCCCACCAAACTGAGCGTTTCCTTTCAGGGAAGAAGGTGGAGATTCAATGAAACATGTGAATTCCATTCATTTCTGATGAAAAGACTGGAGCTAAACAAAGAAATTTAACTTCCAAATATAGAACTCAAGGAAAGCATATAATGGAAAAAAGAAAAGAACTCTTGAGAACTCTATTTCTGTTATGGGCATACTTAGAGAATGTGGGGAAAATTTGATTTGATTATGATAATATAAAAAATAAACTAGAGGTGGAAAGGGTATTGTACCAGAAAAAAAGGGAAAGCAGAGGTAAAATGAGGGAATCATATCTCAGGAAGAGGCAAAGTAAACCTATTACAATTAAGGGAAAGAAGGCAAGAGGATGAACATTGTGTGAATCTTACTTTCATCAGATTTGGCTCAAAGAGAAAAGATTGGACATATTTGGTTTAAGAAAAACTTTTCTCATCTTATAGAAAAGTGGGAGGGGAAAGGTGAAAATGGAAGAGTTAGGCTAAATAGAAGGGAAAAAGAAATAAGAGGGGAATGTATAAGAAAGGAGAAGGGACCCTAAAGGCGGAGGGCTGCCTGAGGCACATGGTGCTAATAAGAAAAATAATGGGGAGAAGGGAAAGTGGAAATGAAAAGAGAAAAGTATAAATTGGGATTAATAAAATGGCAGGAAATACAGAATGAGTGGTTTTAACCATAAATATGAAAGGGGTGAACTCTCCCATAAAGCAGGAGCAGATAGCAGATTGAATTAAAAGCCAGACTCCTACAATATGATGTTCACAAGAAACACATTTAAAGCAGAGTGATACATACAGAGTAGCATAATCTATTGTGCTTAAGATGAGGTAAAAAATGCAGGAGTAGCCATTCTGATCTCAGATCCAGCAAACGTAAATGCTGATCTATTTAAAAGAGATAAGGAAGAAAATTTTATCTTGCTAAAGGATATCATAGGTAATGAAGCAAAATCAATACTAAACATATATGCACCAAGTGGTGTAGCATCTAAATTCCTAAAGGAGAAGTTAAGAGCTGCAAGAAGAAAAAGACAGGAAAACCATAAAAGTGGGAAATTTCAAACTTGATCTCTCAGAACTAGATAAATCAAACCACAAAATAAATAAGAAAGAATTTAAGGAGTTAAACAAAATGCTAGAAAAGTTAGCTATGATAGGTCTTTAAAGAAAAGTGAATGCAAACAGAAATGAGTACACTTTCCTCTCTAGAGTTCATGCTACTATACAAAAATTGACCATATATCAGGACATAAAGACCTCAAAATAAAATGCAGAAAGGCAGAAATAATAAATGCATTTTTCCAATTGCAATGCAATAAATATTGCATTCAGTAAAATGCCAGGGGAAAATAGAACAAAAAGTAATTGGAAACTAAGAAACCACATTCTACACAATGAATGGGTGAAACAACAAATTATAGACACAATTAATAATTCCATCCAAGAGAAAGACAATAATGAGACAACATACCAAAATTTGTGGGATGAATCCAAAGGGGTAATAAGGGGAAACTTTTTATCTCTAGATGCTTGCTTGAACAAAATAGAGAAAGGGAAGATCAATGAATTGGGCCTCCAACTAAAAAAGTTAAAAAAGAACAAATTAAAACCCTGAATCAAACACCAAACTTAAAATTCTAAAAATAAAAGGAGAGGTTAATAAAATTAAAAGTAAAAACTATTCAATTAATTAATAAAAAGTCTAAATTCATCCATAATTTAATTAAATGAAAAATAATTAAATAGTTTGTTTTGGTTAATACATTAATTAATAATATTAATAAATAAATAAAACTCAGAATTGGTTTTATGGAATACCAACAAAATAGATAAACCTTTGATTAGAAATAGGAAAGAGAAAATCAAATTGTTAGTCTCAAAAATAAAAAAGGAGAATTTTCCACTAAGGAATAGAAATTAGAGCAATAATTAGGAGTTACTTTGCACAACTTTATGCCAATAAATTTGATAACCTATGTGAAAAGGAGGAATACCTAAAAATATATATAGATTGCTCAGATTAACAGAAGAGGAAATAAATTACTTAAATAGTTTCCTTTTAGAGAAAAAATAGAACAAGCTATTAAGAAAAAATCCACAGGATCAGATGGATTTATATGAGGATTCTACCAAATATTAAAGAACAATTAACTCCAATACTATATAAAGTATTTGAAAAAATAGGAAACAATGAACTCCTATCAAACACATTTATGACAAAGATATGGTACTGATACCTAACTCAAGTAGGACAAAAACAGAGAAAGAAAATTATAGACCAATCTCCCTAATAAATATTGATGCAAAAACCATATATGAAATATTATCAAAGAGATTAAAGAAAATATCCCCCAGATAATACACCAAGACCAAGACCAAGGTTCACAGAACAAAATAGTCAAGAACTATAGTAAACTAGTGTTTAAAAAAACTCAAAAAGTCGGCTTTTGGGATAAGAACTCATTATTTGACAGTTGGAAAATAGTATGGAAGAAACTAGACATTGACCCACACATAATATACCAAGCTAAGATCAAAATGGGTTCATGATCTAGACATAAGGAATGATATTATAAACAAAGTACAAGAACATAAGATAGTTTACCTCACAGACCTGTGGAGGAGGAATGGAATTGTGACTAAAGAAAGTAAAACATCATTATTATTGATCACAAAATAAATAATTTTGACTATATTAAGTTAAAAATAAATTTTGTACAAACAAAACTAAAGCAGATAAAATTAGAAAGCAAGAAATAAATTGGAAAAGCATTTTTTTTTACATTCAAACCTTCTGATAAAAGCCCCATTTCCAAAATATAGAGAATTGACTCAAATTTATAAGAAATAAAACCATTCTTCAATTAATCAATTGTCAAAGGATATGAACAATTTTCAGATGAAGAAATTAAAACTATTTCTAGTCATATGCAAAGGTGCTCCAAGTCACTATTGATCAGAAAAATGCAAATTAAGGCTACTCTGACATTCCACTATATGCTTGTCAGATTGGCTAAAATGACAGGAAAAGTTAATGACTAATGTTGGAGGGTATGTCAGAAGATTGGCACTCGGATACATTTTTGGTGGAATTGTAAATGGATCCAAATATTCTAGAGAGCAATTTGGAATTATGCTCAAAAAATTATCAAACTGTGCATACCCTTTGATCCAAGAGTGTTTTTAATGGGATTACATCCCAAAGAGAACTCAAAGGAGGGAAAGGGACTCACATGTGCAAAAATGTTTGTGTCAGCCCTTTTTGTTGTGGCAAGAAACTGGAAGCTGACTGGATGCCCTTCAATTGGGGAATGGCTGAATAAATTATGGTATATGAATGTTATGGAATATTTTTGTTCCATTAGAAACAACCAGCAGGATGATTTCAGGGAGGTCTGGTGAGACATACATGAACTAATGCTAATTGAAATTACTAGAAGCAGGAGATTATTATATAGGGCAACAACAAAACTATATGTTTATCAATTCTGATGGGCCTAGCTCTCTTCAACAGTGAGATGATTCAAACCAGTTCCAATTCTTTTAGTGATGAAGAGAGTCATCTACACCCAGAGAG
>JAJPUD010036049.1:0-10042 GCA_023553655.1 Myrmecobius fasciatus
ACTGGGACCTCAGCCCAGGAGCCTTCAAGCTGACTGAGGGCAGGGCCTGGCTGGCTCACTGCCAACTCTCCCAGGCCTGCCACTCTGGAACACTTAGGGTTTCCCCCACTTAGGAAAACACACTCCAGGATAACTAGGGTTTTCATAAATTAGCTACATTGTTCACAGCTCAAGGGAAAGCTTAGCTAACAGTGAATGTAGCCAGCCCCTCACACCCATTTTGTCAGCTCCACTTCTCTAGAGCAGGGGCAGTCCCTAACCAAAGGATCCCAGCAACAGTTATCCCCTCCAGCCTCCCAAGGCATCTGGGCAGGGATGCTGGGAACAATTCCGTCCAGCTGCCTCCTTGCTGAAACTAGGGGTGTCTTGGTCTCCACAAGGAAGACAGACCCAGGGGATCCTATTTGGGATGGTTCTGATTTTCTAGTCAGCTTAACTGCCAGAGAAGAGCATGAGCATGAGCATCTGGACTTGAAGGCTGGGCCCACCTGCTCAGTGGGCTGATCTTACCTGTGAGGGCCAAATGATGGCCTTCTGGCCAATCAGAGGGAAGACACCCCTGGTTTTAAAAGCCCCTGTGGGCCTCACTCAAGGGCTCAGGTCATCCAGAGAGGCCACTGATCCTGCTCACATCCTGGCTTTTGGCTGAGGTGCCAGTGGAACCATTTTACTCACAGTTCACATGTCACTATTAGCAAAATGTTCTTTTGCCCTGGAGAAAACTGGACCTCAGCATCATTTTTACTTGTTATTGTTTTGGGACCCACAGGGAATTTTAGGGTGAAGGCCAGGTCCCCCAGGTCTCTTAAAAACATTCTCCTGATTCTTAGGGCCCTGGTGGATACTTTCCACTTGTTAGGAGTGTTTTTCTTCTAGGAAATTGTGGCTGTGACTCTCCCCTGAAACCCAAGATCTCTGGGCAAGGAGGTAAGGACCATCTTGGGGATATTTTTGTGTTAAAAAGTGCAATTGTGTATATGTTTGAAATAATTGGCAATAAAAACCCAGTTAAATTTCCTGGACTGCCTTTGAAGGGAATTGTTTCCTTCAGAGAAGATCTCTCCAAGTAGAACTGAGAGAGAATCAGGGGGCTGATTTGGGTGTGCACCAATTTTCAGCATTCTTCCAAGCTTACAAAACTGAGAGCCCCATCTTTCTACCAGAAAAGTGGGAACTACTTTGTTTCTTTGGTGATCTCCAAGACTTTTTAGAGAACTGAGAAGTTCCTAATGTTTCTAGCCAGAGAATTGCAAAGTATCCTAGTGGTGCATTTTGGGATTTGTTTTTTTGTTTGTTTTTTTAGTTTGGGGAATTAGGAAGACTGACGGAACTATTCCTATCTGGTCTCTCAGTAGAGCACCTAAGGGAATGGAGTAAATTAGTTTATATCCCCTTAATGGTCTAGAAGAGATAATTGTTTTTCATGTGAGTGTAAAGCAAATCCCTTTTCCTCATGGTTGGATCAGCCTGTGGAGTGTAGTAATGGCAGACCACTTATTTTCTTTGGGGACAGGGAGGCTGTAGTTTCATTAATGTTTCTGAGTGACAACGCTTCTTTAATTCACTTGGAAAGAGAAGTTTAGTTTTTAATCCTCCCCTCTATCAGCTTTTAAACCATGTCCCCAAAGGATTGCACCCATTGGCATCTGCACCTACATTGGGCGAGCATGGCACTGGGAAAGCAGTGGTGAAAAACAAGGGTCAGTGGGGAAATCCTATGTCTCCCTTAGCTGTTAACTGACTGCTAATTTTGTGTGTGTGTGTGTGTGTGTGTGTGTGTGTGTGTGTGTGTGTGTATTTAGACAGAAAAGATATCTTAAAACAGTCAGGAATGGATTCCTCTTGGGACTCCCAAGTTCACATTAGAGTTGTAAATCAGATTCATAAACTGAGCATCAAGTGTGTGATTAGGCTGTTCATCTAAACCATATGGCCCATGGGGAGGGATTGCCGAAAAACTGGAACCTTAAAAGGGCAGTGTTGGAAAACATTTCTGTTGGCCACCAAAAAGCTGAGCTAGAAAATGAACCAGTAAAAAAACAACCCCAGGGGCATCTAGGTGGTGCAGTGGACAGAGCATCAGCCCTGAAGTCAGGAGGACCTGAGTTCAAATCTGGTCTCAGACACTTAACATTTCCTAGCTGTGTGACCCTGGGCAAGTCACTTAACCCCAATTGCCTCAGTAAAAAAAACAAAACAAAACAAAAAAAACAACAACCCCACCTTTGAAATTCCTCCAAGTAGAGGCTGTAACTAATCAAGCAATAATTCGACATAATTTAGTTGTTACACAGGTAAATTAATGAGAAAAGTCATCAGAGCTGAAATGTAGGAAACTCGTTGAGGAGTAAATTTAGTAAGCCATTAGTTTGGACTAACAACTTTCTGGGCTAAAGGAAAAATTTAATTCTACAGATAATCTGGGATATTGAAATATAGAAATTTTAGGAATCTAACAAGTAAAGGAAAGTTTTAGAAAAAAAAATTTTAAGAAAGTTAAGAGGTTTAAGGAAGGTTTCTGGCTTCCATGAAATGAGGGATTCTATAAGGAGAAGCTCCTATGGCCTCCACTCTGTCTCTGGCAAAGTGATTGGGTGGGGACACAGACTTGGCCAGGCTTTTTAAGGAATTTCAAAATAGAAAAAAATGTTAAAAGAGTTGGGAGTGCAACCTTGTATCTAAGAATGAGCTAAGTGATAACACCGAGTTCTCACTCTTGAAGGCTGCCAGAAATTTTGAGTTTTTAAATCCTGTCATCAGTAGTTATAAAATCTAGATTTGGTTGAGCTATGTCTTGAAACTAAATTAGTATGTGGTCTAAATGTATTTTCCTGTTAGGATCTGAACTTTGGCAGTAGATTAGGTGGCAAACAAAAATAAATACATGAAGATTCAACTCCATACCATTTGTAAAAACAGATCCAGATGTGAATGATTCTATTCTAATCTCATTTTAAAGGGAATTTAGTCTCTTTGGTAGGAAAATGGTGATAAATCAGAATCTACTATTTGGCATTAAAACAAAATGTGAGAAAATGTGTGAGCCAAGAAAACCCAAGTTAGTGAAGAAATTTGCCAGCTACGTGCTTTTAAAATAAGCTATTCAGTTTATTAATCTATAGTGCCTAACAAATTTGAGGATTCATTATATTAGAAAGCTTGTTAGAAAAGTGAATGGTTTTCTGTGGAGTAGTTAAACAAAGTTCTCAAGGTAATCCCCTCTGTGAAAAAGCAAAGCCGTCTGATCTTACCAACTCTGTTAACAATTTAAAGTACAAAATTTTAACTTTAGTTAAGAACTGGAGATTACAAAAAGAGAGATTCAATTGATATGCCTACTCATTATACCACACTGCCCTAAATGTTATAAAATCTTAACTTCTTAGGCTGCAATACATGAAATTAGGTGGTCTGCCCATGCACCTTTCAGGGTCTTTTATAAGAAACTCTTATGGGTAGAGTAGTTAGCAAGGTCCTCCCCTGCCATATAACAAGCACTATGTAAAATGTTGGTTACTGTGATTCTCGGGGTTTCATGTTAGTTGTGGCTTATATAAATGTTTCCTGATATTGAGCAAAGTAACTGTATTAACTCTGGATTGAGCAAAATAACTATTAACTCTGAATTCTATAAAAAATTCTCAAGGATTTTGGCCTGAGGGCAAAAAAAGGGTCACATACTAGGAAAGTTTGGCCCGACTCTTTAGAGCCTTTTGCCTAGGCCCAAAAAGTTCTATTTCCCTACTAGCCTTCTACTTAGAATGGTAAAGTGAGACATTTTTAACAACATTGACTTTTAGTGTTTAGCCTGGCTTACTTTGAGCTAACCTAATAACAATTATAAATCTAAACTGATAGAATTTTGAATTGTGAACTCTGGTTACACCAACAGTGTTGGAAAAAGTGTTTTCAAGAGATGGAACCAAGATGGTGGAGAAAAAGCAGTGGCTCGCTTGAGCCATCCCCCAACCACTCTGAACAACTTTCCATAAGGCCATGACACAACTCCTGAAGCAGCTTGACCCCAGAGAAGGACAGGGTGAAATTCCAGCCTTCCAACAAATGACAACTTAAGAGCAGCAGGAAAGGGCTGTGGCACTTGGGTGAGGGAGAAGCACAATCCAGTGCGGACTGCACCAGCACAGATCCAAGCCCAGCAGACCAGGAACAGGCCTTTCGAGCCACTAAAGCAGCAGCTTCCAGAGCTCTCAACCACAGGCAGTAAAGGGTCAGAAGATCAAAAGGGTCTCTTTGCTAATGCCAAGGCAAGACTGTTTCACTGCCCATACTTGGATCTGAGTTACAATTCTGGGTGTCAGTCCCAGGATCAGGAGTACCTGCATGCCAGAGCTTGTGCCCACAGTGGACTGGGGCCCTCCTCACAACTTCAGGGCAGAAAAAAATACTTGTGTGATCACTCAAGACATCAGAGCCCAGATCAGGAGAGTAGTAGACACACTTGGCATACCACCTTGAAGTCCCTAGAAGTATCTCTGAAAACAGCTGCACAAACTCCCTGAAGCTTAGGATAGGGCACTCTTCACCTTGGAAGCAGAACTTTAATAAAGAATTAAAAATCAAATAATAGGCTGGGGAAATGACCAAACAGAAAAAAAAAAATTCTGACCAGAGAAAGGTGCTATGGTGACAAGGATGATCAAAATACCATTCCAGAAGAAGATAACAAAGTCAAAGCTTCAAACATCCAAAGCTTCCAAGAAAAATATGAATCGATCACAGGCTATGGAAAAGCTCAAAAAAAATTTCTGAAAATCAAATAAGAGAGGCAGAAGAAAAACTGGAAAGAGAAAAGATTGATATAAGAAAATCATGAAAAACAAGTCTTGGTAAAGGAGAGACAAAAAATACTGAAGAAAATAATACCTTAAAAAAACAAGTAAGCCAAATGTTGAGATACAAAAAGCCAATGAGAATGCCTTGAAAAGCTGAATTGGCCAAATGGAAAAAAAAAAAAAAAGGAGGTACAAAGATTCACTGAAGAAAAAACTAAAAAAAGGAGAATTGGTCAAATGGAAAAAGAGGTACAGAAGTTAAATAAAGAAAAGAATCCTTAAAAATTGTAATTTAAAATTACACATTCCACAAATGGAAGCTAAAGGCTTTACAAGAAATCAAGAAACAATAAAACAAACCCAAAAGAATAAAAAAATAGAAGACAATATGAGATTTCACTAGAAAAACAACTAACCTAGAAAATAGATCCAGGCAAAATAACTTAAAAATGAATGGGCTACCCGAAAGCCAACATCAAAAGGAACCTAGACATCATCTTTCAAGAAATTATTAAAGAAAACTTCCCTGATATTCTAGAACCAGAGAGAAATGGAAAGAATCCAGTGATTATCTCCTGAAAAAGATTCCCAAAATGAAAATCCCAGGAATACTGCAGCCAAATTCTAGACCTTTCAGATCAAGGAAAGAATATTGCAAGCAACCAAAAAGAAATAGTCAGGATAACATAAGATTTAGTAGCTTTTACATCAAAGGACTGGAGGGTTTGGAATATGGTCTTCCAGAAGGCAAAGGATTTAAGGTCAAGAATCACTTGCCCAGAAAAATTGAGTATAATTCTTCAAAGGAAAAAAATATATACATTAAATGAAATGGAGGACTGAATAGGAAATCTGACTTTCAAATACAAGACTACAGAGAATTATAAAGGGTAAACTGAAAAGGAGAAATCATAAGGAACTTAATAAGGTTAAATTTTATATTCTGACATGGGAAGACAACACTTAACTTATTTAAAAAGTCCTCTTTATTAGGGCAGCTAGGAATAGTACAGAGGGGTTCAGGTGTGAGCTGAATATGAAGCGACAGTATCTAAAAACATTAAGGGGTGAGAAAGAAAATGCACTGGGAAAAAGAGAAGGGAAACAGAATGAAGTAAACTCTCACATAAAAAAATGCAAGAAAAAGCTTTTACAGTAGAGAGGGAAGAAGGGGAGGTAAGGAGGAGTGAGTGAACCTTATTCTCATCAGAATTGGCTCAAAGGGAATAACAAACACTCAGGTATAGAAACCTATCTAATAAGAGAAGGTTGGGGGGAAGGGGTGCCAGTGATAGGGAAAGTAGATTGAGGGAGAAAGTTAGAAGCAAAACACTTTTGGGGAGGTACTAGGCAAAAGGAAAGGGAGAACAGAATAAATAGAGTGCAGGGGAAAACAGGATGGAGTGAAATATATTTAGTAATCATAACTGGGAAAAAAAAACCTTTTGAAGCATTTTTTTTCTGATAAAGGCCTCAAATATATAGAGAAAATTAAGTTAAATTTATAAAAATAGGAGCCAATTAATGAATGATCATGAGAAAGGATCAGTATTCAGATATTTTCAAAGCCAACTGTAGCTATATGAGGTATTCTAAATTGCTACTGATTAGAGGAATGCAAATTAAAACAATTCTTCGGAATACCTCATAGCAATAAGATTATGATGGAAATAATTGAAATAATATTGAAAGAAAATGATGACAAATGTTGGAGGGGATGTGGGAAAAATGAGACATTAATGCATTGTTGGTGGAGTGGTGAACTGAGAGAGCTATGCCCTAAGAACTATAGAATCATATATAACCTTTGACTAAAGAGTGCCACTAGTAGGTCTGTTTCTAAAAAGAGATAAAAACAAAAAACAAAAAGAAAGGGGAAAAGATCTATATGTACAAAAATATTTAAAGTAATTCTTTTCTGGTGGCAGGAAATAGGAAACGAGGGGATGCCCCTCAAATGGGGAATGGCTGAAGAAACTTCTCTGACTGTGATGGAATACTATTGTGTTATAAGAAATGAAGAGCAGGATGCTCTCAGAAAAACCTGGGAAGACTTCCATGAACTGATACAAAGTGAAATGTACTATGTACAAAATAATAGCAATATTGTAAGGTGATCAGCTGTGAATGACATTCTCAGCGACATAATGATCCTCCATGGCTGAAGGACTTATGAAAGATGCTATCCATCATCAAAGAACCGATGGTGTCTGAATACAGATTAAAGAATATTTTTTAAAAGTTGCTTGATTTTTCTTTTTTTTTTTTTGGTGTATTTTCTTTCACAGCATGACTAATACATTAGGAAATATTTTGCATGACTACACATGTATGACCTCTATCAATTTCTTGCCTTTTCAATGAGGGAGTGGGGGAGGGAGAGAATTTGGAACTCAAAGTTCTAAAAACAAATGTTAAAATTTGTTTTTATATATAACTAGGGAAAAATAAAATACTGAGAACTAAATAAGATTAAAAAAAATAAAAGCCTATTACAGATGGGGAAAAAATAAGAAAAAGTAGCTTCAGTTACAATCTGGACACAGATTGTAAATTCAGTTGCTGCTATTTCATTAGGATTTAATAATGACTCCAAAGATATGTTTATTTTATAAAATGTTTGAGCCTTGCTATTTAGGCACAGTGATCAGTTTATTTTAATTTGGCTGGTGATATGATATAAGGTTCTATGAGGCCAAAACTTGAGAAATTCAAAATTCAGAGGTGGAAGGCTTCACATCCAGTTAGAATGGGAAAGTTTACACATCAGCTCACATTAAGAAAGTAAGTTCTACATTTAAGTATATTAAAGCCACATCTTAACTTGATAGCAAAATCTCCTCTTCTGGAGGTATGAAGTGTAACCATTGCCAAGAGGCCTGACACCACCAACACTGGCCCATATTGGCCTAATTAAGCCTTTCATTTTAGAAGAGAGAAGAAAAGTAGCCCCAGGTGTTATGAGCTGGTCCTTTACTTCCTCCATCTGGTGACTTACTGCTTTGCCTGGAATGACTGCTGCTGCTACAAGGCTCCCCCCATAGTATGGGAAACTTTAAAATATAGTTAAGAAGAAAAGGAGATCACCTCTTATATTACTGATAGCTTTTTACAAAATTTATATTATAGTAACAGGATGATTTGGGATTATGAAACTGATTGGAGTTATGCCTGGAATCATATATATTGAAGTTATATTGTTGTGCAGAGACAAACAGCAAGTGAGACTTGGTAAATTTTAAGTGGAGTTTATTTTATCGGCAGCTGCAAGGGGAATAGCAAAACCCAAATCAAGCAGCACCGAACAGAGAGAGGTAAAAGTTCATAAAGCCTAAAACTACAAACTGGAGGGTTGGTAATTACGCAAGCAGGAAGATACAGAAGCCAAAAACCAGCAGTTTCAAGGGGTGCCTATTCTAAACAAGGAGTGAGGAAATCCTGTGAAGGTAAGGTTGTCCTGAAACCAGGATACAGATGATGGAGTGTATCGGTTAAAGGAGACGTCAGCAGTTTGTCTGTACACAGGTGATAGAGAAGAGAGGGAACTGGGGGTCACAGTTTAACAATATTCTAAATCCACCTAGTCTTAATAGATTCCAGTCATTATATTTGCATGTGTATATGTATGTATATGTATGTATGCATATATATATATACACACATACACACATACATATATATGAAAAATAAGATTTATTTTCACCAACAACATGAGAGTTGTAACAAATCCAGCCCTAAGCTATGATTACTGAAACCTGCTATTGAAAGTTAAGTCTTAGGGGACTGTCACTGGTTTTATTCTGAGTCTGATTCCAGGTACTATTGCTGGGAAATGTCACCAAGCCAAATGCCTATAATACCAGCAGTCCATAGCAGTGAACTGCTACAGATAGATTTCTGCCTCAGGGAAGAGTTAGGAGAGTGACTTTTGGCAGGGGCTGAGGCAGGACTCTCCTGACTTATTACCCCAATGATACTCCCTTTTGAGCAGAGTATTTCCCACCCTGGCTAAATGTGACTCTGGCTGTGCCATTCTGTTAATGTAACCGACTGCCTCTATGAATTCTGCTTAGAACTGACACTGAGTTAGAAGAAGCATGTTTCCTTTATTATAGCTATGTCCTTTTTCCATTTTATGACAAAATGTCAATAACCATGACAGGAGGTAAATAGAAGATATGAACAAAATATTAAATCTGTATCCAATATACTAATGCTAGAATATATCTAATTTACTATAATAAGATGGAGGTATATAAGATCTACATTATTTAACCTGAAGCTGTTCCTTACACAACTTAAACAACTAAATAAAGACATACTTGGATTTCCCATGTGACTACTAATGGATCAATGTCCAGTATAAAGTTAAGTCCTTGGCATGCACCTGTATTTGGGCTGTGCTTTGAAATGCAAGCAAATTATACAAGCATTACCTTAAATATGTTGTTATGTTTAGAGAAGATTCAAGAACAATGGTCAATTTGGGTGTAATATCTATTTTCCTTTGAACATGGTTAATAGCTGAACATGTTTTACTTTAGACAACTAATATGATACAATCTAGAATTAATTACTTAAAATTACTTGGTCTAGTATAAATATACATTTTCCCCCCAGATCTCTTACAATGGGAGTAAAATAAGCATCTTTTGGGTAAATTCATTTATGCGGCCATTAAATTTGGGCATCGAAGTGATCTACTTACAAAGAGTCTGGTTACCTATGTGACCTATGTGCTCATGTATAGGACTAAATCCTTAGCAGCGTCTCACCCTCTTAAGGGAAGAAATGGAGGGAATAGCTAAAGCTAAAAATGTTTGGTTTTTTTGAGAAAGCAACAAGATCAGATGATTATATATTTCAAATGTAAATTATTTTAATGAAATACCAACATCTTAAGAATGGTCTATTAATAAGTTCTAAAAATTGTGCTCAGATTTTTATATATGCAACTTTAAGGGGGTCAATTATGATTATCAGCTATTATATGAGTTTCCTAAATATATCAACATAATAATTTGTTAACTCTCTTCACGGGGCAGTCATAGATATTAACACTGAAGTTTTTCTCTCTGTGGAGCTTGAATTTGGGGTGAAGAATGAAATAGATTAATGAAAGTCCAAAAAAGTTAACTGATACTGGAGTCAATGCCAATTTTAAAAGCTCTCTTTACCTTAGTTTACATATCTACTTTAGTAAATATCATATCTTTATGCAGCTTGGGCTGGGCGCCTCACAAGTGGGA
>JAJPUD010036050.1:0-10040 GCA_023553655.1 Myrmecobius fasciatus
TGTTGTGGTCCACACTCAGTTCCCACAGGCCTCTCCCTGGGTGTATTTGGCTTTCTTCATCACTGAACAAATGGAACTGGTTTGAAGCATTTCGCTGTTGCAGAGAGCCATGTTCATCAGAATTGATCATCATATAGTACTGTTGTTGCCGTGTATAATGATCTGGTTCTGCTCATTTCATTCAGCATCAGCTCATGCAAGTCTCTCCAGGCCTCTCTGAAATCGTCCTGCTGGTTGTTTCTTACAGAATAATAATATTCCATAACATTCATATACCATAATTTATTCATCCATTCTCCAATTGATGGGCTTCCTTTCGATTTCCAGTTTCTTGCCACTATAAAAAGGGCTGCCACAAACATTTTTGCACATGTGGGTCCCTTTCCCTCCTTTAAAATCTCTTTGGGATATAGGCCCAGTAGAAACACTGCTGGGTCAAATGGTATGCACAGTTTGATAACTCTTTGAAACATAGTTCCAAATTGCTCTCCAGAATGGTTGGATCCATTCACAGTTCCACCAACAATGTATCAGTGTACCAGCCCAAGTCTTTCTTTCAAAGCTGTTTGTCTTTATAATATTTTGTAATTGTATAAACTGTTCTGGTTCTGCTTCATTTTGTACCAATTTTAATAGTACTATAGTACAATTTTTAAATATGTTGAAACTTAATCCCTGCATCTTGATCATCTGTGCAGCTTATGCAGAAGCATACAGGATAGTGTGAAGCATAGTGCTGCAATAAAGAACATAATATAGTACTAAAGAACAAATACTATCATATTTACATAAACACGGTTAGCTATTTCCCAACTGATTTGGAAACTGATGAGGGGTTTCCAATTCTTCTACGCTGAAAATTACTGCTATAAAAATTTGTTTATACATATGAGCCTTTCTTTTTTTAAATCTCTTTGAAGTATAGATGTATTATTATTATCATTGGGCTAGAGAATGTATTGTAAAATAGCTATATAGGCATTATTCTAAACAGGTTTCCAGAATGAATGGGCTAGTTCATAGATCCACCAACATGTGTGTTAATGTACTTGCTTTCCCACAACCTTTATCAAATTTTCCATTTTGTCAACTTTGCCAGATTAATGGATATGAAATGTTACCTTAGATTTGTTTTAATTTGTATTTCTTTAATTATTAAGGATTCAGAATTTTTTTTCACAAGATTACTGATATTCTGGATGTTTCCTACTGAAAATTCTCTATTCATATTTGACTAAATTTGACTATTTATCAATTAGGTAATGTTTTTATTCTAATAAATGTGAATCATTTCTCTATATTGCTTAGAAATAAAGCCTTTAAAAAAGAACTTACTGAAACAGAATGATTTCAGAGAGGCCCGGAGAGACTTACATGAACTGACGTTAAGTGAAATGAGCAGAACCAGGGGATCATTGTACACGGCAACACCAAGATCATACGATGATCAATTTTGATGGATGTGGCTCTCTTTAATAATGAGATGATTCAAATAAGTTCCAATTGTTTAGTAATGAAGAGAGTCATATACACTCAGAGAGAGGTCTGTGGGATCTGAGTGTGGTTCACAACATAGCATTTTTACTCTTTTTTTGTTGTTTGCTTCCATTTTATTTTGCTTTTTTTTTTTTTACTGGTTTGATTTGATTTTTCTTGTGTGGCATAATAACTATAAATATGTATGCATATATTGGATTTAACATATATTTCTACCATGTTTAACATATATTGAGCTACTTGCCATCTAGGGGAGGGCGTGGGGAAAGGGGGGGAAATTGGAACACAAGGTTTTGCAAAAGCTAATGTTGAAGAATTCATACCATGCATATGTTTTGAAAAATAAAAAGCCTTAATAAAGAAAATTAAATAGATAAATAAAAGAGAACTTACTGCAAAAATTTCCTCCCAATTCTCTGCTTTTTTTCTATTTTTACTGCATTGGTTTTGCTTGTGCATAAACTTTTTAATTTTATGTAATCAAAAATGTCAAATTTAGTCTTGTAAAACTCTTTGGGTCATGTATTTTTATACTTTATTATAGATTTGACAGATATTTTCTTCCATGCTCCTCCAAATTGTCTATGTTGTTACTCTTTATGACGAAATCATGTACCCATTTGGAACTTGTCTTAGTATATTGTGTGAGATAAGTTGTTCTACGCCTAATTTCTGTCAGGCTGCACTCCATCCCACTTTTCCCAACAGTTTTGGTCAAATAGTGAATTCTTGCTCTAGTAGCTGGGATCTTTGGGTTTATCAAACATCAGGTTATCTGCTTATTTGAATCTTATAATGTGTTGCTGATCTGTTCCACTAAAAAAAATTTACCAAATAGTTGATGATTACAGTTTTTTAGTATAGTTTGAAGTCAGGCAATTCCTTCCTACTTTTAAAATTCCCTTGTTATTTTTGACCTTTTCTCTTCATATCAGTGATGTGAATCTTAAGCAGAAATGGGGGCACATACATATCCCTGAAGGTTGCATTTTGACTTAGAAAACCACATGTTAACATTACATATATGTTCAGTTGTAATTTTACTTATTTCGTTAAATTTCTCAATTGCATTTTAACCTGGCTCAGATTACATTCAGATATGTATACATTTAGTACCTCTACTTCAGACAATTTTTTTTCCTAGTTCTGTAAAGTAACCCCTCAGAAGTTTTATTGCTCTGAAACAGGATAAGTAAATTAATTTAAGTAGCATTGTCATTTTTGTTATATTGTCTTAGCTTACTCATAAGCAATTAACATTTTTTCTGTTTTTATTTGTGTAGATGTTTGTTGTGTAGATCTATGTAGATTTGTATAGATCTGTTTTCATTTGTGTAAAAAGTGTTTCGTATTGTGTCCATCTAGTTCTTGTATCTTGTAGGTAGGTAGATTCCCAAATATCTCATGCTATTTGCAATTTTTTAAAATTGCTATTTGTGCCATAGAAAGATTTTGGTAGGATCCATTCTTTTCGTATTTTTTTTCAGTTTATATAGTACTGAAATTAATTTCTTTTTCTAATATACAGTTATTTAAGTGCTCTTTTTCCTGATCTGTTATCTAAGCAGTTTATAGTTTCATAAATATAAACACAAATCATCAGTTCCTAACATTTTCTTACATTTCTTTTTAATTGATTGTGAATTCATCATTTTCATTTTTTGAGATTGATAATTTTTTTCTTCCTTTTATTTATGCATTTATTTTTAGAAACTAGATAAGCTCATGGGTTGTCCAATTTATTTGTTGCTTTAAAAAAAACAGCTCCTAGATCATTATACACGGCAATAACAATACTATATGATGATCAATTCTGATGGACATGGATCTCTTCAACAATGAAATGTTTCAAACCAGTTCCAACTGTTCAGTGAAGAAAGCCATATACACCCAGAGAGAGGGTTATAAAATGTGGACCACAACCTAACATTTTCATGCTCTCAATTGATGTTTGCTTGCATTGTGTTTCCTTTCTCTGATTTTTTTTTCTTATAGATATGATTTTTCTTGCACAACAATGATAAGTGTGGAAATATGTATGCATATATTCCATTTGTCAAGTATTTTAACATAATTAACATGTAGTGGATTTCCTGCCATCCAGGCGAGGGGTGGGGACTAGGGGGGAAAAATTTGTAACAGAAAGCTTTGTAAGGGTCAATGTTGAAGAATTACCCTTACATATGTTTTGCAAATAAAAAGTTTTAATAAAAAATAATATAAAATTAAAAAAAACAGCTCCTAGATTTATTTATTAAATAAGGGATTTTTTGGGGGGAGGTAGGCTTTCAATTTTGCTCATCTTTTGTTTGATTTTCAGGATTTCTATTTTGATGTTTAACTGGGGTTTTCATTTTTATCTAGTTTCCAAGCCTTCTGAACAATATAGTGGTCCCTGTGTCTCACTTGATTCCTTCCTCTTTGGCTTTAAAAAGTTTATTCTAGATGAAAAATTCTGAGTTCAGTCACAATCATTCAAAGTCCTCAGAATTAGTAATTCAGACTAACACTTGAGCAGCAGGTGGGCTCTCCGTTTCTTCTTATCATTATTCTTATCTCTAATTAATCTTGGCTTCATTGTGGTTTAGGCAAAATTCAATTTATTGAAAACATTTCAATAAAGAAACAGAAGATTTTGTTATAACATGTGTAGATAGACAGGCATTGGGGAAGGAAAGTTAGAGAAAGAATCTTCCTCCTAGGACTTTCCTTAGTCTGGGTTCTCCACTTAGGAAATACTTAAAAAGCCCAGCTCAGTCCTTTCTTTGCTCCTTAAAAAGTGTGCTGGAAATGCCATTCTTGCTCATATCTCTGGAATCTAGGTCCTCAGAAAGTGGTTCTGATATAACTTCTTCTTTTTATACTTTTTTTTTTTGGTAAAGGGAAGCACCAATTTTATTTATTTTAGAGGTGATGTCTTACAATTTAGTAGTAAAATAGCTTTAGCAGCTGATGGATTAAAGTGAGGAAAAAGATGACAGGGGATAATTCTGAACATTATGGTCCTGGTCCACATAAGAGGTTCATATCACCTGAACTGAGTGGTAGCAGTGTGAGAGAATAAGACATACATAAGAGAGGTAAAAAAAATAGAGATGACAAGATTTAGCAATGGGCTGAATAGGTGAGATCAAAGTTAGGAGTTATGAATTCATCAGGGTTGTGAGATTAGGTAACTGGGAGACTGATGGTATTCTTGACAATAAAAAGGAGGTTTAAAAAGTCTTCAGAAGAGAAGCGAGTGAAAATTAGTTCTGTCTTGGTTCATGCTAAGTTTGAAATGACCACAAGCACATCCAGTCTGTGGTGTTCAAAAGGTAATTGATAATGGGGAACAGAAGTTCAGTAGAGAAATTAGGAACAGAAATATCATTTCGGTAATCATGTGCAGAGATTAAAATTGAATTTATTGGAGCTGATGAGCTCTCCAAGTGAGATAACATGAAGAGAAAAGCAAAGAGGACTCAATATTGAGCCCTAAGGGATACCTACAATTAGTGGGCATAACATAATAAAAGATCTAGCAAAGGAAACAGAGTAGTAGTTGGACATATAGGGCAGATAGTGGCCAGAGAACAACATCCCAAATACCTATAAGGGACATGCTATCTAGAAATAGATGGTGAATAACAGTGTTAAATGCTGTAAAGGAACCAAGAAAGACACATTATGAAAAGATTAAACATGGAAATAAGAGGTCACTGGTAAGTTTAAAGAGCCCAGTTTCATTTGAATAGTAATATTGGAAGCCAGATTGCAAAGGAGCTAAAAGAGAGTAAGGGAAAAAGAAAGAGGAGATATTTACTATAGACAATTTTCTCAAGGATTTTAGCTATGAAATGCAAAATAGATATGGGATTATAGCTGGTAATACTATGTTATATAGTCATTAAATATTGATGTCACATTTAAAAATAAATGATTTTAGCTGTTACATGGATTTCCTGAGATTATTATGAAATTTTCTTCAAAAAAGCAAGAAACTATAAAAACAGGATTTTGTTAAATTAAAGGAAAGGAAGTGATTACACAACACTAATGTAAATGAACAACTGCCATATTCTGGATCAATAAGCACTTTTTAACAATCATTATATATATATATATATATATATATATATATATATATTTCTTCCTTAGATATGATGAAAAAGATTTTTTAAAATAGTTTAAAATACCTTCATAAAATGTGTGAAGTGACCCAAGCACCATAAGATTATCTAAAGATAATATTGGACTTACTTTAAGTTGTTGATTCTAGTTTCTGCAGCTTCTGTAATCTTTTTTGTTTCATCTTTCCATCGGTTGGTTGCCTTCTGTTGAGCTACTAATAGACATCTCAATTCAACAGTGGAATTGTGATTACTATCTTCCAGCTCTCTCAAACGAATTTCAAATCCATGCTCCTTTACTGAAAATTCACGTTCCATTGTGCTGATCTAGTGAACAAAATGAATATAAGGTTTTTCTTTTCATATACTCATAACTATAATGATCAATCATGTGAGCAAGTAGAGATAATCACTGTGCCACAGATATTTTTCAGTTCATGATCAGTTCATAAAATTTGTTATAGTTGCTAAATTTCATAAATTGATCCAAAAATAGAAGGAATAAATTGATGAAGTAAAAATTCTTATGTATTTTGATCTTTCAAGTCAATAAATACTTGTTAAGTGCCTATTAGGTATCATATATACTAGGGGTTAGATGAATAAGAAGCCTTCTAGGAGCCTATATTCTTACAGAGATGATAAGATTTACACAAAGAACTGTCATACAAACTGGAATATGATTTATATATAGGAGTGGCATTAAAAAAGTGTTATATTAGAGTTAAAGTGGTAAAGAGAAATCCTTCTCTCTAGAGGATAAAGGAAGGCTTTATAGAGAAGATTGCTTTTAACCTTAGTCTTGAAGGAGGGGAGGAATACAATATATAGGAAAAGGAATCAGGTAGATCAATTGGAAGATAGAGAATACACAAATGCATAGAGGTAGGAAAATGGGAGGAGGAGACATACTGAGTATGAATTACAAACACGTAGACAAGATACATAGTTGAAAATGTGAAGAAGAGCAGTATGAGATAAGGCTAGAGTAGGAAGACCTTGGATACTAAGGTATGTGGACATACCTTAGTGGAGTTGTTTTGTAAGTAATAGGTAATCACTGAGATTTAGAAGTGACATGATCAGAACCATACATGGTGAAAAGAAGGACAGAATGGTTACTATGAATCCTGAGGGCAGAATTGAAGTAAAAGTCAAGAGTTACCTAGTCAAAGTAGTAGAAAACAGCAAGATTAAGAACCTGGATAGGAGGTCTGTAGTGATGTGCACAGGGGAGAATAACGAGCATGGATTTCATCCAGGGGCGCAATGTGAATATCAGGACCTGGGATTTAAACCTAGAATAATGAAACATGCAAGAAAAGGAGCTTTCTGGATGGTTTGAAGTTCCCAGATAATGAAGGTCCCAGAGCTTTTAAAAAAACCTTGTCTAGAAGACTAACCAGGATGTTGGAGTATAAGAAACCGTGAAATTCAGTTTGACTTACATTTTGCTGGCCAATCATTTCAGATTCAATCTACAAAAAAGTGTCAAGGGAATAAGCTGTGAAGCAGGGATGAGCCAGAATATCAAAATCCAATGCTCTGAGCTGTGCTAGCAGTTTGGATGCTTGGGGATAGTGAAAGACTCAGTATTAGGTGTAGCAACAAATGGTTATCACAGAAGGACCAGGAATGTGGATCCAATATTCAGAGCTCAGGGTTAGGCCAGAGGTGCTGAGAAACCCAGAGTAGATAGTTGGGAAAATGACAAAAAGAAGGTTTTTATGAGATCAAATATGCTTAGGCTCCAGACCCAGACATAGAGAACGGCTCTAAAATATCTATAGGCAAAGCCACAAATAAAAACACAACTTGTCCAAAAAAAAATCAATTACAATGAGAAATGATGCAAATGTTTAAGAATGATATTATAAATGAAGTTGGAAAGATGGAGGGAAGAGTTGGAGGAGAAAAACCATGGTAGAGAGTCTAACAGGGAGAATTGATGGCTTGGTACAAGAGATATAGAGCCCTGCCCAAGTAGAGGACTGACTAGGTATTGGAAGGTTCTAGAGAGAATGTAGTCATTTCATGAAATAAGAAACACTAAAATGGCAACAGAGGATTAGGAAAGTGGAGAAATCTGTGGAGTGTCTTGCATCACAAATAACTGATACTGGAAGGCATAGGTAGAAAAGACAGTTTAAGAATCACTGGACTTGGGGCAGCTAGGTGGCGCAGTGGATAGAGCACCAGCCCTGAAGTCAGGAGGACCTGGGTTCAATTCTGGTCTCAGACACTTCCTAGCTGTGTGACCCTGGGCAAGTCACTTAACCCCAATTGCCTTAGCAAAAAAAAAAAAAAAAGAATCACTGGACTACCTGAGAGCTATAAGCAAAAGGAAAACCTGGACATCATATTCCAGGAGGTCATAAAATAAAATTGTCCGTGTATTTTAAAACCAGAGGGCAAAGTGAAAATATGGGAACTCCACCCGTCATTTCCTAAGGAAAGCCCCAAGGAATTCCCAGCAATGCCATGGCCAAAATCCAAAGCTTCTAGGATTAAGAAACAATATTGTAGGCAGCTGAAGAAAAGACATTCGAATACCAAGTAGAAACAGGAAAACACAAAATTTAGCAACTTCATCTATAAAAAAGTGGAGATCACAAAATACAATATTCTGGAGGACAGAAAAGTATGAACCTTGAATAACTGAGTATGGTCCTATAGTGGGAAAATGGATCTTTAATGAAGTAGAGAGTTATCTAATATATTACCTTCATAGCACAGCTTCAATTGCTTTCTCAAAAATGCCAAGCTGCTTCATTCTTAGAAAGTAAATTTTTTTGGTAGAAAGTGAAAGAAATTATATTCAAGGATACTCATCCTATTAACTTTCTGAATTATTATCAGTGTTTTCTGATGGGCAGAACAAACAAGAGAGCTTCTAAAATTGTTTGCTATTCTAAATATTCTTTGTACTAGAATTTTCACTGGCAGACATAGATCCTACTAGGTCTTAACGATACCTTTAATTTGGCTTTTTGTTGAGCCTCCAAAGCAATTTTTCTCAAATCCTCGATGTCTTTTTGCAACTGTTCATTTTCTTGCTGAAGTTTCAGTCTTTGTTCACTGACAGTGCCACAGTTGTCTCTTTCAGTCTCTAAAATGCTCTGAAGCTTTTGAATCCTTTCCCGGCTACGTGACATCTCTTCTTCAGAACTGACAGAAAACAAAACATCCCACTTAGCGATTTGCTATAAAATTCTAGAAGTGAGCCCACATTTTCAGTGTTTTATTTTCTCTTTCTGGAGTCAATTATAATTCACAATTATGCTTTTTGTTTTGAAAAGAATTTGCTATACTAGGTATGTTCTATATAAAACAGAAGAAAAGAAAAGCAGTTAAATTAAACTACCTACTCATCTTTAAAAACCAGTTTGCAATCTTTCAAATTCTGTATGTTAAATTTAAGAGACTGGATACATGAAATTCACTATGTAAGGAGGATTAAATGGGGAAAAATCCTAGGTGACAGTAAATGAGGGACTTCAGTGGAGCAATATTGTTAACTCCTTTACTTTAACACTGAATTCAGTTAAAGGAAAAATATGCCAGCCAATCACATTAATATATTCTAGTGAGGGATACATTTTTGCATTGTCCCCATGAGGTTTGCCTGACTTCTTATGGAATTGTGATAGTGGAACTATAAATGTACTCAGGTTTCTTGGATTTTGGAAAATGTTTTAATGGGTTGGAGTACCCATTAAAATACAAGAGTAATGTGCAAGAACTCCTCTACTCTAAATAGACTAAGAATTACATAAAAATTTCCCCTTTTATTGCCATATTCTAATTCCCACATAACACAATCACAATAACATTCCAGAATTGTTTTTTTTAACCAGTCTTGCTTACATTATGAACCACAATTAATGCTGTTAAATAGAAACAGACTTTAAATGGAGCCTATGATTCTGCTCCTTTGGCAATAAGAGTAACAATGGAGAGAAATGGCAGAGTGAGCATGTGGTATGCAGATGACAGCTGAGATTATGATGACCTAGAGAGCTACAGGTTCAAAGTCACTTGCATCAAAAGATGTTCATACAGAGAATGAGTGTTTGAAAAAAATGCCAACATCATTTCCACATAAGTGAAGTGTTATGACAGTAATGGGGAGTATGAGAGACTAGGAACAGTCAGAATGGTTCGATATGTTTTATAGTGTGGCTGCCACTTATATCCCCTAATTTGTTCTTAGAGATTCCCTAGGAGCTTCTGCCAGGTTGCACTGAGATTTTCCCAAGGCATAAATCTAAGGATCTGCTGATTCTAACTATACACTATTTGCAGAAGATCTTAAATGAACCATTGGCAGAAGTGTGGAAGACTTTATGTGCAAATCTAAAACAACAGCTCAACCTTAGGAAGCAAAAAAACCCTGATTTTATTCTCTCTTATTTCTGTGCCTTGTTCCTG
>JAJPUD010036051.1:0-10040 GCA_023553655.1 Myrmecobius fasciatus
GATCAAATTTTTTGTTCAGTTCTGGTCTTTTCAGTAGAAATAGTTCGAATTCTCCTATATCATTGAATGACCATCTTCTTCCCTGTAAGATAATGCTCATTCTAGCAGGGGTAACATATTCTTGGCTATAAACCAAGTTCCTTTGCCCTTTGGAATATCTGATTCCAGGCCCTTCAATCCTTCAAAGTAGAAGCTGCTAGGTCCTGTATGATCCTAATTGTGGCTCCCCAATATTTAAATTGTTTCTTTCTGGCTTCTTGTAATATCTTTTCCTTGGTGTAATAGTTCAGGAATTTAGCCACGGTACTTCTGGGGGATTTAATTTTGGGGTTTCTTTCAGGAGGTAATCGGTGGATTGTTTCAAGGAGTATTTTGCCTTCTGGGTCTAAAATATCAGGGCAGTTTTCTTTTATGATTTCCTGGAAGATAGTGTCTAGGTTCTTTTTTTCATCATGGCTTTCAGGAAGCCCTATAATCCTTAGATTGTCTCTCCTAGATCCATTTTTTAGGTCTGTTGTTTTTCCTAGGAGATATTTCATGTTTTTCTCTATCTTTTCATTTTTTTGTTTTTGTTCGATTGATTCTTGAAGTCTTGATGAGTCATTCATTTCCAATTGTTCGATTCTAATTTTTAATGTCTTATTTTCTTCAGTTACTGTTTTTAGTTCCTTTTGCAATTGACCAATTACATTTTTTTGTTCATTGCATTCTTTTCCCATTTTTTCTATTTTATTTTGCAGTGATCTCATTTCATTTCCCCAAGTTTCTTCTAACTCCCTTTTAAGATTTTTTTATGCAATTTTCAAAGAAAGCCTTGTGACATGGAGACCAGTTTATGTCTCTCTTTGGGGCTTTTTCTGGAGTTGCTTTACCTTTAGGGGCCTCAGGATTTGAGGTCTGTTCTTCCCTCTCTCCATAAAAGTTGTCTATGGTGAGAGCTCTTTTTGGTTTTTTATTCATTTTTTTAAGGTGTGTGGTCTGTTTAAGGCAAAGGTGGGACAGCTGCTTTAATTTGCCCTGGGGCAGTTCTGCTGATTGAGTTATCTCAGGTGCTGGGCAGTTCTGCTTTAGTTCACCCTGGGGCAGTTCTGCTGATTGAATTATTTCTGGTGCTGATCAGTCCTGTTGATTGATTGATCTCCCTAGGGTGCTATGTAATGGCAGCTAGGTCTGATGTTCATCAGGGGTTCAGTGGTTCACAATCTACCCCCCACAAAAGGCAGACCCTCCAAACCACCTGCCCACAATCAGGACAGATTGGTCCAAGAGGCTCCCAGAAGACTCCCAGGTGTGTGAAAAGCACAACGCTCCCACTCCTGTTCCGACTCCTGTTCCAGCTCCCTGCTCCAGCTCCCTATCCTGGTCTCCCTGTGCTGCAGTCTGGGTTCAGCAGACCGCACCCCTGCCCAATTAAAACAGACCTGTTTCGAGGTTCTTCCAGAGTTTCTTCTTCTGGAATCGTGTTCTCCAGATATTGTGGATTTTTTTGCTTCAAAATCAGTCTAGAGGCTTCATATGTTGTTGGTTTGAGGGAAGGTTAGAGGAGGTTACAGAGACTCCTGTCTGATCTCCACCACCATGGCTCCACCCCCGGAAGGAACCATTTCCAATTCTTTAAAAATTTAGATTCCTTCAAAGTTCAGGTTAGCTACTATTTCCATACACAACCCTCCCCCCCCTCGCAAATACCCCCAGTTATTGATTTTCTCTTTAACCTCCAATTGACTTATCTTTACTAAGTTAAATACACATTCTTCCTCCTTACTTGCCACTAAATTACAATCTCTTTGAGGTTATCACTATTACCAGTTTTGTTTAACACATTTCCTTCTTTGAGCATCATATATTTCTACTAAGGTATGTTGAATTTAAAACAAAAAAAATTGAGGCAAACCCCATGATATCACAGGTCTATATTATAAAAGACATGAGACTGCCCAGATTACAATTCTCAGTAATAATTACATATATCTTCTGGAATATAGAAGAAAGAACTAAATCAAAAAATATGAAAGAGTAGGAATGGGTTAGATTTATTTTGGGAAATTACACAATAGTTTCAATGATATCTGGCTGCTGCCAGGGAGAGAACATTATATAATTGACAACCATGGACCAATGAAATCAAAATTAAAAAGAATCAAAATAATATGCCAGGATACAGAAAGATATTTTGTGGCAATAAGTAGTGTGTAACATGATTTTTTGGAAATGAAATTTTTTAATTGTAGTAAGTTTATTTATTTTAATACACATTGATTTATGAATCATATTGGGAGAAAAAAATCATAGCAAAAGGCAAAAGCCATGGGAGAGATAAAAAATATAAAAAAGAAGTGACCATAGCAGGAACTGATTTACATCCAGTCTCCTTAGATCTTTTTCTGGATACACATGGCATTTTCTATTCAGGTCTATTGGGATTACTTTGAAACAATGAAACTCTGAGAAGAACCAAGTCTTTTATAGTTGATCATCGCACATACTTGCTGTTATTATGTACAATATATTCCTGGTTGGTTCTGCTTGTTTTGTTTAGCATCAGTTCTTCTAAATCTTTCCAGACGTTTCTAAAATTGCTCATCATTTTTATAGAACAATAATATTTCATTATCTTCATATACCACAGCTTGTTCAGCCATTCCCAAACTAATGTACATTCACTCTTTTTCCACTTTTTTGCTACTATAGAAAGAACTGCTACAAACATTTTTGCACATGTGGGCCCTTTCCTCTCCTTTATGATTTCCTTGGGATACATATCCAATAATGGCACTTCTGGGTAAAAGAGTAGACATAAGTTTTATAGCCCTTTGGGCATAGTTCTAGATTGTTCTACAGAATGGGTGGATCATTTCACAACTTCACCAACAATGAATTAGTGTGCCAGTTTTCTACATCCTGTCCAACTTTTATTATTACTTTTTTTTGTCATCTTAACCAATCTGAGAGGGGTGAGATGGTACTTCAGAGTTGTTTTAACTTGCATTTCTCAAATCAAAAGTGATTTAGAGCATTTTTCCATATGACTCTAAATGGCTTTAATTTCATCATCAGAATATTATCTGTTCATATTCTTTGACCATTTGTCAACTGGGGAATGACTTGTATTCTCACAAATTTGACATCATTCTTTATTTACTTTAGAAGTAAGACCTTATACTGGCTGTAAAGACTTTTTCCCAGATTTGTACTTCCCTTTTAATACTTCCCTTAAAATTCTCTTTGTTTTGTTTGTGCAAAAACTTTTTATTTTAATGGAATCAAAGTTGTCCATTTTGCCTTACATAATGTTCTCTAGGTCTTTTTGATCATAAATTACTCCCTTCTCCAAAGATCTCATAGGTAATTTGTCCTTTGTTCTCCTAATTCATTTATGGTATCATCCTTTATGCCCAAATCATGTATCCATTTTGATCTTATTTTGGTATGGGGTGTGAAATATAGGTCTAGGCCGAGTTTCTGACATATTATTTTACAATTTTCCTAACAATTTTTGTTAGTGAGTTCTTATTCCAGAGGTTGGAGTTTGGGAGTTTATCAAATACTAGATTGCTATAGTCCTTGATTATTATGTTGTGTGTATCTAATCTATTCCATTAATCTACCACTCCATTTCTTAACCAATACCAAATGATTCTGATGCCTGATACTTGATCATATAGTTTTACTTTTGGTACTGCTAAGCCATCATCTTTTGCATTTTTTTCCTCATTAATTCTCTTGATATGCTTGAGATTTTTTTTTCTTCCAGATGAATTTTATTATTATTTTTTTCTAGTTCTATAAAATAATGTTTTGGCAGTTTGATTGGTGTGGCACTGAACAAGTAGACCAATTTAGGCAGAATTGTCATTTTTATTATATTAGTTTGGTCTAGCCATGAACAATTGATATTTTTCCAGTTGGTTAGATCTCAGCTTATTTGTGTGAAAAGTGTTTTGTAATTATGTTCATATAGTTCTTGGATTTATATTGGCAAGTAGCCCCCCCAGTATTTTATTTTGTCTAAAGTAATTTTAAATGGAATTTCTCTTTCTATCTCTGCTGATGAGCTTTGTTAGTAATGTATAGAAATGCTGATGATTTGTGTGGGTTTATTTTATATCCTGCAAATTTACTAAAGCTGTGAATTGTTTCCAATAGGTTTTTGGATGATTTCCTATGATTCTCTGAGTATATCATCATATTATCTGCAAAGAGTGACAGTTGTATTTTCTCATTACCCATTCTAATTCCTTTAATTTCTTTTTTTAATTTATTGCTAAATCCAACATTTCTAGTATAGTGTCAAATAATAATGGTGATAATTGTCATCCTTGTTTCAGCCTTGATCTTACTGGGAATGTATGAGCTTCTCTTCATTACAAATAATGCTTGCTGTAGGTTTTAGATATTGCTTATCATTTTAAGGAAAACTCCCTTTATCTCTAGTACTTTTAATAGGAATGGGTACTGTATTTTGTCACAAGCTTTTTCTGCATCTATTGAGATTATCATATGATTTTTGTGGATTTTTTTATTGATATGATCGATTATGGTAATAGTTTTTCTGATATTGAACCAGCACTGTATTGCTGGTATAAAACCCTACTTGATCATAGTGTATTATTCTTTTGATACATTGCTGTAATCTCTTTGCTAATATTTTATTTAAAATTTTTGCATCAATATTCATCAGGGAGATTGGCCTATAATTTTCTTTCTTTGTTTTGGCCTTTCCTGGAATTAGACAGTACTTTTTCTTTATCTATTTTTCCAAATAGTTTACATAGTATTGGAATTATTTGTTCTTTAAATGTTTGGTAGAATTCACTTGTGAATCATCTGGCCCTAGAGATTTTTTTATGGTATTCATTAATGACTGGTTTAATTTCTTTTTCTAAAATGCGGCTATATAAATATTTTATTTCCTCTTTTGTTAACCTGGGCAATTTATATTTTTGTAAGTATTCATCCATTTCAGTTAGATTGTCAGACTTGAAGACATAGAATTGGGCAAAATAGTTCCTAATTATTGATTTAATTTCTTTTTCATTGTTGGTATGTTCATCCCTTTCATTTTTGATTCTTTTGTTTATTCAATAGTTTTCTTAGTCTCTTTTTTATTAATATCTCTTTTGAGTTTCAAAATTTCTAATTTGGTATTTAATTGAGGGTTTTTAATTTTTTTCATTTTCTAGCTTTTTTAGTTGCATGTTTACTTCATTGATCTCTTCTTTCTCTATTTTATTTATGTAGCTATTTAGAGATATAAAATTTACTCAATGAACTGCTTTGGCTGCATCCCATAGGCTTTGTTATGTTTTCTAATTATTGTCATTCTCTTGAATGAAATTATGCATTGTTTCTGTTGTTTGTTGTTCGACCCACTCATTCTTTAGAATTAGATTATTTAATTTCCAATTGGTTTTCAGTCTATCTTTCTCTGGTCCTTTATTGAATGTAATTTTTATTGCATTGTGTTCTGAAAAGGAAGCATTTACTATTTCTGGCTTTTTGTATTTGATTGTGAGGTTTTTATGCCCTAATATATGGTCAATTTTTTGTGTGGGTGTAATGTACTGCTGAGAAAAAGGAGTATTCATTTCTGAACCTATCCAATTTTCTCCAGAGGTCTATCGTATCTGGATTTTCTAGTATCCTATTAATCTCCACAGTTTCTTTCTTCTTTATTTTGTGGTTAGATTTGTCTTATTTTGAGAGAAGGTTGAATAGAATAGTTTTGTTGTCTATTTCTTCCTGTAACTGTCTTAAAATCTTCTCTAGGAATTTGTCTACTCTACAACTTGGTGCATACACATTTAATATCATTACTACTTCATTATTTACCACACCTTTTATCAAGATGTAATTTCCATCTTTATTTTTTTAATAAGATCTACTTTTACTTTTGTTTTACCTGAGATCAGAAATGTCAGCCTTGATTTTTTTTAACTTTAGCTGAAGCATAATAAATTCTGTTCCAGCCTTTTATCTTTACTCTCTATGTGTCTCTTTGTATCAAATGTGTTTCTTATGAACAATGTATTATAGGATTGTGTTTTTTAATCCATTCTTTTATTTAATTCTGTTTTAGGGGAGAGCTCAACCCATTCACATTAACAATTATGATTAACCACTCTGTATTTTCCTGCATTCTATTTTCTCCTCTATATACACTTTTCTTTTTTCCAACCTGTCCTTAGTCCTGTGAGGTTTTTTTTTTTTTTACCCACCCAGCTAACTACCTTATCTCCTATCATCCCTCCCTTTTCTCTTAGTAATGTTTTTTAACCTATTCCACCCACTACTTTATATCCTACCACCCCTCTCTCTTCTCTTATCTTCTTATCTTCTATTAACCATTCCCTTTTTTCTCTTACCTTTTCCCCTAGTGTTTCTATCCTCCCTTTTATTCTGTTCCTCCCTTTTCCTTTCCTCTTTCTCCTTTTTCTTTATAGTATTAGGTAAATTTCTGTATCAAATTGAATGATTAAATTATTCAATCTTAGAACCCAAACAGATGAGTTCAAGCATCAAACAATGCTCATCCTCCTCCCTTTTTTTCTTTCAATTTTAATAGATCTTTTGAGCCTCTTGGTACGAAGGTTTATTATTATTTATATTATTATATTATATTATGATATGTTCTTATATTATATTATATTTATTATATTATACCTCCCCTTTTATCTTTTTCCACCCCCTAATGTCTTTTTCTTTGATATCATCACATCAGAGTCCATTCACAACCACATCCTCAGTCCATGTGTTTTTCCCCTCTGTCAACCCTAGGAACAGATACAGTTTTCAAGAGTTACAGATATTGTTTTCTCATCTAGAGACGTAAACAGTTTAACCTTTAAATATATATTTTCCCCCTGTTTATTTTTCTATGTTTCTCTTGAGTTCTGTGTTTGTAGATTAAATTTTCTGTTTAGTATGTTTTTTTTTTCCAATAGAAATGATTGAAAGTCTCTTACTTCATTGAAGTTCCATTTCCTCCCCTGAAAGATGATGCTGAATCTCACTGAATAGTCAATTCTTAGTTGTAATCCCATCTCCTTTGCCATCCTCAATATAGTATTACAGGCCCTTCAATCTCTATTGGAGAAACAGCCACCCTGAGTAATCCTTACTGTTACTCCTTGATATTTGATTTGCTTTTTTTGGGCAGTTTGCAGTATTTTTCTTGAGATTTTAATTCTGGGGTTTCACAATAATGTTATTTGAAATTTTCCTTGGAGGATCTCTTTCTGAAGGTGATTGATGGATTTTTTTTCAATGAACATTCCCCCCCTCTGTTACTAGAATATTGAGGCAAGTTTCTTAAATGATCTCTTATAGAATGCTATCCAGGCTCTTCTTTTGGTCATGGCCTTCAGGTAAGCCAATAATTTTTAAATTGTCTCTTTTGAATCTATTTCTCAGGTTGGCTATTTTTCCAATGAGGTATTTCACATTTTCTTCTACTTTTTCATTCTTTTTAGTTTTTTTGACTGACTCTTACTCTCACAAAGTCATTAACTTCCATTTGCCCTGCTCTAGTTTTTAATGTGTGATTTTATTCAGTTAGCTTTTGTATGTCTTTTTCTATTTAGTTCATCCCACTGTTTAAGTATTTGTTTCTTTAGACAATTATTTTCCTTCTTTTTCCAAACTGTTGACTCTCTCATGCATACCTCTAATTTCCTTTCTCATTTTTTCTTCTACTTCTCTTATTAGCCTTTCAACGTCTTTTATGAGCACTTTCTTTTCCTTTTTTTTTTTTTAGAGTGGTGTAATGTTTATTGATTGAATGATTGACAATACATTACTTTTACCTCTAGGATCACATATAAACTTCTCTATTTGACAATTAAAGCTTTTCACAACTTCCTTTCTTATCCTTCCAACTTTTCTTTTTTTTTTCTCTTTTTCTTTTATTAAAGCTTTTTATTTGCATAACATATGTATGGGTAGTTCCCCAGCATTTATCTTTACAAAGCTTTCCATTACAAATTTTACCCCCAGTACCCTCCCCTCCCCTAGATGGCAGGAAGTCCACTACATGTTAATAATGTTGAAATGCTTGACAAGTTATGCAAGAAAAATCCTATCTACAAGAAAAAAAAGAATCAGAGAAAGGCAACACAATACAAGCAGATGTCAATAGAGATCATGAAAATGTTACGTTGTGGTCCATATTTCATATCCCTCTCTCTGGGTGTATATGGTTTTCTTCAGTGAACAATTGGAACTGGTTTGAGACAATTCTTTGTTGCAGATAGCCATGTCCATCAGAATTGATCATCATGTAATACTGTTGTTGCTGTGTATGATGATCTCCTGGTTCTGCTCGTTTCACTCAGCATCAGTTCATGCAAGTCTCTCCAGGCCTCTCTGAAATCGTCCTGCTGGTCGTTTCTTACAGAACAATAATATCGCATAACATTCATATACCATAATTTATTCAGCCACTCTCCAATTGATGGGCATCCCTTCAGTTTCCAGTTTCTAGCCACTACAAAAAGGGCTGCCACAAACATTCTTGCACATGTGGGTCCCTTTCCCTCCTCTAAGATCTCTTTGGGATATAGGCCCAGTAGAAACACTGCTGGGTCAAAGGGCATGCACAGTTAGACAACTTTTTGAGCATAGCTCCAAATTGCTCTCCAGAATGGTTGGATCCATTCACAGTTCCACCAACAATGTATTAGTGTCCCAGTTTTCCCACATCCCCTCCAACATTCATCGTTATCTTTTCCTGTCATTTTAGCCAATCTGACAGGTGTGTAGTGGTACCTCAGAGTTGTCTTAATTTGCATTTCTCTGATCAATAGTGATTTGGAGCAACTTTTCATATGACTAGAGATGGTTTTAATTTCATCATCTGAAAATTGTCTGTTCATATCCCTTGACCACTTATCTATTGAAGAGTGGCTAGAATTCTTATATATATGAGACAATTCTCTATATATTTTAGAAATGAGTCCTTTATCAGAACCATTAAATGTAAAGATGATTTCCCAATTTGATGCTTCCCTCCTAATCTTGTCTGCATTTGTTTTGTTTGTACAGAAACTTTTTAACTTAATATAATCAAAATTATCCATCTGGTGTTCATTTAGGAGTTCCAGGTCTTCTTTGGACATAAATTTATTCCGTCTCCACAGGTCTGAGAGATAAACTATATTACGTTCCTCTAACTTACTTACAAAGTCCCTCTTTATATCTAGATCATGAACCCATTTAGATCTTTTTTTTTTACTGTTTTGCATATTTTTAAAATTTTATTTGCATAACATATGTGTGGGTAATTCTTCAACAATAACCCTTACATAGCTTTCTGTTACAAATTTTTCCCCCAACTCCCCACCCCTCCCCTACATGGCAGGATATCCACTACATGTTATTTATGTTAAAATATTGGCAAATCAAATGTATGTATACATATTTCCAAACTTATCATTGTTGTGCTAGAAAAATCTTATCTACACAAAAAATATATCAGATAAAGAAAACACAATGCAAGCAAACATCAATCAGGGAGTATGAGAATGTTATGTCTTGGTCCACATTTCACATCCCTCTCTCTGGGTGTATATAGCTTCTTCAGTGAACAATTGGAGGTGGTTTGAAACACTTCATTGTTGAAGAGAGCCATGTCCATCAGAATTAATCGTTGTACAGTACTGTTGTTGCCGTGTATAATGATCTCCTGGTTCTGCTCATTTCACTCAGCATCAGTTCATGTAAGTCTCTCCAAGCCTCTCTGAAATCATCTTGCTGGTCATTTCTTACAGAACAATAATATTCCATAATATTCATATACCATAATTTATTCAGCCATACTCCAATTGAAGGGCATCTATTCAATTTCCAGTTTCTGGCCACTACAAAAAGGGCTGCCACAAACATTTTTGCACATGTGGGGCCCTTTCCTTCCTTTATGATTTCTTTGGGATATAAGCCCAATAGAAATGCTGCTGAGTCAAAGGGTATGCACAGTTTGATAACTTTTTGAGCGTAGCTCCAAATTGTTCTCCAGAATAGCTGTATCCGTTCACAGCTCCACC
>JAJPUD010036052.1:0-10040 GCA_023553655.1 Myrmecobius fasciatus
ACTGGGACCTCAGCCCAGGAGCCTTCAAGCTGACTGAGGGCAGGGCCTGGCTGGCTCACTGCCAACTCTCCCAGGCCTGCCACTCTGGAACACTTAGGGTTTCCCCCACTTAGGAAAACACACTCCAGGATAACTAGGGTTTTCATAAATTAGCTACATTGTTCACAGCTCAAGGGAAAGCTTAGCTAACAGTGAATGTAGCCAGCCCCTCACACCCATTTTGTCAGCTCCACTTCTCTAGAGCAGGGGCAGTCCCTAACCAAAGGATCCCAGCAACAGTTATCCCCTCCGGCCTCCCAAGGCATCTGGGCAAGGATGCTGGGAACAATTCCGTCCAGCTGCCTCCTTGCTGAAACTAGGGGTGTCTTGGTCTCCACAAGGAAGACAGACCCAGGGGATCCTATTTGGGATGGTTCTGATTTTCTAGTCAGCTTAACTGCCAGAGAAGAGCATGAGCATGAGCATCTGGACTTGAAGGCTGGGCCCACCTGCTCAGTGGGCTGATCTTACCTGTGAGGGCCAAATGATGGCCTTCTGGCCAATCAGAGGGAAGACACCCCTGGTTTTAAAAGCCCCTGTGGGCCTCACTCAAGGGCTCAGGTCATCCAGAGAGGCCACTGATCCTGCTCACATCCTGGCTTTTGCCTGAATGGGACCATTTTACTCACAGTCCACATGTCACTACTAGTAAAATGTTCTCTTGACCTGGAGAAAACTGGACCTCAGCATCATTTTTACTTGTTATTGTTTTGGGACTCACAGGGAATTTTAGGGTGAAGGCCAGGTCCCCCAGGTCTCTTAAAAACATTCTCCTGATTCTTAGGGCCCTGGTGGATACTTTCCACTTGTTAGGAGTGTTTTTCTTCTAGGAAATTGTGGCTGTGACTCTCCCCTGAAACCCAAGATCTCTGGGCAAGGAGGTAAGGACCATCTTGGGGATATTTTTGTGTTAAAAAGTGCAATTGTGTATATGTTTGAAATAATTGGCAATAAAAACCCAGTTAAATTTCCTGGACTGCCTTTGAAGGGAATTGTTTCCTTCAGAGAAGATCTCTCCAAGTAGAACTGAGAGAGAATCAGGGGGCTGATTTGGGTGTGCACCAATTTTCAGCATTCTTCCAAGCTTACAAAACTGAGAGCCCCATCTTTCTACCAGAAAAGTGGGAACTACTTTGTTTCTTTGGTGATCTCCAAGACTTTTTAGAGAACTGAGAAGTTCCTAATGTTTCTAGCCAGAGAATTGCAAAGTATCCTAGTGGTGCATTTTGGGATTTGTTTTTTTGTTTGTTTTTTTAGTTTGGGGAATTAGGAAGACTGACGGAACTATTCCTATCTGGTCTCTCAGTAGAGCGCCTAAGGGAATGGAGTAAATTAGTTTATATCCCCTTAATGGTCTAGAAGAGATAATTGTTTTTCATGTGAGTGTAAAGCAAATCCCTTTTCCTCATGGTTGGATCAGCCTGTGGAGTGTAGTAATGGCAGACCACTTATTTTCTTTGGGGACAGGGAGGCTGTAGTTTCATTAATGTTTCTGAGTGACAACGCTTCTTTAATTCACTTGGAAAGAGAAGTTTAGTTTTTAATCCTCCCCTCTATCAGCTTTTAAACCATGTCCCCAAAGGATTGCACCCATTGGCATCTGCACCTACATTGGGCGAGCATGGCACTGGGAAAGCAGTGGTGAAAAACAAGGGTCAGTGGGGAAATCCTATGTCTCCCTTAGCTGTTAACTGACTGCTAATTTTGTGTGTGTGTGTGTGTGTGTGTGTGTGTGTGTGTGTGTGTGTGTATTTAGACAGAAAAGATATCTTAAAACAGTCAGGAATGGATTCCTCTTGGGACTCCCAAGTTCACATTAGAGTTGTAAATCAGATTCATAAACTGAGCATCAAGTGTGTGATTAGGCTGTTCATCTAAACCATATGGCCCATGGGGAGGGATTGCCGAAAAACTGGAACCTTAAAAGGGCAGTGTTGGAAGACATTTCTGTTGGCCACCAAAAAGCTGAGCTAGAAAATGAACCAGTAAAAAAACAACCCCAGGGGCAGCTAGGTGGTGCAGTGGACAGAGCATCAGCCCTGAAGTCAGGAGGACCTGAGTTCAAATCTGGTCTCAGACACTTAACATTTCCTAGCTGTGTGACCCTGGGCAAGTCACTTAACCCCAATTGCCTCAGTAAAAAAAACAAAACAAAACAAAACAAAAAAAACAACAACCCCACCTTTGAAATTCCTCCAAGTAGAGGCTGTAACTAATCAAGCAATAATTCGACATAATTTAGTTGTTACACAGGTAAATTAATGAGAAAAGTCATCAGAGCTGAAATGTAGGAAACTCGTTGAGGAGTAAATTTAGTAAGCCATTAGTTTGGACTAACAACTTTCTGGGCTAAAGGAAAAATTTAATTCTACAGATAATCTGGGATATTGAAATATAGAAATTTTAGGAATCTAACAAGTAAAGGAAAGTTTTAGAAAAAAAAATTTTAAGAAAGTTAAGAGGTTTAAGGAAGGTTTCTGGCTTCCATGAAATGAGGGATTCTATAAGGAGAAGCTCCTATGGCCTCCACTCTGTCTCTGGCAAAGTGATTGGGTGGGGACACAGACTTGGCCAGGCTTTTTAAGGAATTTCAAAATAGAAAAAAATGTTAAAAGAGTTGGGAGTGCAACCTTGTATCTAAGAATGAGCTAAGTGATAACACCGAGTTCTCACTCTTGAAGGCTGCCAGAAATTTTGAGTTTTTAAATCCTGTCATCAGTAGTTATAAAATCTAGATTTGGTTGAGCTATGTCTTGAAACTAAATTAGTATGTGGTCTAAATGTATTTTCCTGTTAGGATCTGAACTTTGGCAGTAGATTAGGTGGCAAACAAAAATAAATACATGAAGATTCAACTCCATACCATTTGTAAAAACAGATCCAGATGTGAATGATTCTATTCTAATCTCATTTTAAAGGGAATTTAGTCTCTTTGGTAGGAAAATGGTGATAAATCAGAATCTACTATTTGGCATTAAAACAAAATGTGAGAAAATGTGTGAGCCAAGAAAACCCAAGTTAGTGAAGAAATTTGCCAGCTACGTGCTTTTAAAATAAGCTATTCAGTTTATTAATCTATAGTGCCTAACAAATTTGAGGATTCATTATATTAGAAAGCTTGTTAGAAAAGTGAATGGTTTTCTGTGGAGTAGTTAAACAAAGTTCTCAAGGTAATCCCCTCTGTGAAAAAGCAAAGCCTTCTGATCTTACCAACTCTGTTAACAATTTAAAGTACAAAATTTTAACTTTAGTTAGGAACTGGAGATTACAAAAAGAGAGATTCAATTCATATGCCTACTCATTATACCACACTGCCCTAAATGTTATAAAATCTTAACTTCTTAGGCTGCAATACATGAAATTAGGTGGTCTGCCCATGCACCTTTCAGGGTCTTTTATAAGAAACTCTTATGGGTAGAGTAGTTAGCAAGGTCCTCCCCTGCCATATAACAAGCACTATGTAAAATGTTGGTTACTGTGATTCTCAGGGTTTCATGTTAGTTGTGGCTTATATAAATGTTTCCTGATATTGAGCAAAGTAACTGTATTAACTCTGGATTGAGCAAAATAACTATTAACTCTGAATTCTATAAAAAATTCTCAAGGATTTTGGCCTGAGGGCAAAAAAGGGTCACATACTAGGAAAGTTTGGCCCGACTCTTTAGAGCCTTTTGCCTAGGCCCAAAAAGTTCCATTTCCCTACTAGCCTTCTACTTAGAATGGTAAAGTGAGACATTTTTAACAACATTGACTTTTAGTGTTTAGCCTGGCTTACTTTGAGCTAACCTAATAACAATTATAAATCTAAACTGATAGAATTTTGAATTGTGAACTCTGGTTACACCAACAGTGTTGGAAAAAGTGTTTTCAAGAGATGGAACCAAGATGGTGGAGAAAAAGCAGTGGCTCGCTTGAGCCATCCCCCAACCACTCTGAACAACTTTCCATAAGGCCATGACACAACTCCTGAAGCAGCTTGACCCCAGAGAAGGACAGGGTGAAATTCCAGCCTTCCAACAAATGACAACTTAAGAGCAGCAGGAAAGGGCTGTGGCACTTGGGTGAGGGAGAAGCACAATCCAGTGCGGACTGCACCAGCACAGATCCAAGCCCAGCAGACCAGGAACAGGCCTTTCGAGCCACTAAAGCAGCAGCTTCCAGAGCTCTCAACCACAGGCAGTAAAGGGTCAGAAGATCAAAAGGGTCTCTTTGCTAATGCCAAGGCAAGACTGTTTCACTGCCCATACTTGGATCTGAGTTACAATTCTGGATGTCAGTCCCAGGATCAGGAGTACCTGCATGCCAGAGCTTGTGCCCACAGTGGACTGGGGCCCTCCTCACAACTTCAGGGCAGAAAAAAATACTTGTGTGATCACTCAAGACATCAGAGCCCAGATCAGGAGAGTAGTAGACACACTTGGCATACCACCTTGAAGTCCCTAGAAGTATCTCTGAAAACAGCTGCACAAACTCCCTGAAGCTTAGGATAGGGCACTCTTCACCTTGGAAGCAGAACTTTAATAAAGAATTAAAAATCAAATAATAGGCTGGGGAAATGACCAAACAGAAAAAAAAAAATTCTGACCAGAGAAAGGTGCTATGGTGACAAGGATGATCAAAATACCATTCCAGAAGAAGATAACAAAGTCAAAGCTTCAAACATCCAAAGCTTCCAAGAAAAATATGAATCGATCACAGGCTATGGAAAAGCTCAAAAAAAATTTCTGAAAATCAAATAAGAGAGGCAGAAGAAAAACTGGAAAGAGAAAAGATTGATATAAGAAAATCATGAAAAACAAGTCTTGGTAAAGGAGAGACAAAAAATACTGAAGAAAATAATACCTTAAAAAAACAAGTAAGCCAAATGTTGAGATACAAAAAGCCAATGAGAATGCCTTGAAAAGCTGAATTGGCCAAATGGAAAAAAAAAAAAAAAGGAGGTACAAAGATTCACTGAAGAAAAAACTAAAAAAAAGGAGAATTGGTCAAATGGAAAAAGAGGTACAGAAGTTTAAAATAAAGAAAAGAATCCTTAAAAATTGTAATTTAAAATTACACATTCCACAAATGGAAGCTAAAGGCTTTACAAGAAATCAAGAAACAATAAAACAAACCCAAAAGAATAAAAAAATAGAAGACAATATGAGATTTCACTAGAAAAACAACTAACCTAGAAAATAGATCCAGGCAAAATAACTTAAAAATGAATGGGCTACCCGAAAGCCAACATCAAAAGGAACCTAGACATCATCTTTCAAGAAATTATTAAAGAAAACTTCCCTGATATTCTAGAACCAGATAGAAATGGAAAGAATCCAGTGATTATCTCCTGAAAAAGATTCTCAAAATGAAAATCCCAGGAATACTGCAGCCAAATTCTAGACCTTTCAGATCAAGGAAAGAATATTGCAAGCAACCAAAAAGAAATAGTCAGGATAACATAAGATTTAGTAGCTTTTACATCAAAGGACTGGAGGGTTTGGAATATGATCTTCCAGAAGGCAAAGGATTTAAGGTCAAGAATCACTTGCCCAGAAAAATTGAGTATAATTCTTCAAAGGAAAAAAATATATACATTAAATGAAATGGAGGACTGAATAGGAAATCTGACTTTCAAATACAAGACTACAGAGAATTATAAAGGGTAAACTGAAAAGGAGAAATCATAAGGAACTTAATAAGGTTAAATTTTATATTCTGACATGGGAAGACAACACTTAACTTATTTAAAAAGTCCTCTTTATTAGGGCAGCTAGGAATAGTACAGAGGGGTTCAGGTGTGAGCTGAATATGAAGCGACAGTATCTAAAAAAATTAAGGGGTGAGAAAGAAAATGCACTGGGAAAAAGAGAAGGGAAATAGAATGAAGTAAACTCTCACATAAAAAAATGCAAGAAAAAGCTTTTACAGTAGAGAGGGAAGAAGGGGAGGTAAGGAGGAGTGAGTGAACCTTATTCTCATCAGAATTGGCTCAAAGGGAATAACAAACACTCAGGTATAGAAACCTATCTAATAAGAGAAGGTTGGGGGGAAGGGGTGCCAGTGATAGGGAAAGTAGATTGAGGGAGAAAGTTAGAAGCAAAACACTTTTGGGGAGGTACTAGGCAAAAGGAAAGGGAGAACAGAATAAATAGAGTGCAGGGGAAAACAGGATGGAGTGAAATATATTTAGTAATCATAACTGGGAAAAAAAACCTTTTGAAGCATTTTTTTTCTGATAAAGGCCTCAAATATATAGAGAAAATTAAGTTAAATTTATAAAAATAGGAGCCAATTAATGAATGATCATGAGAAAGGATCAGTATTCAGATATTTTCAAAGCCAACTGTAGCTATATGAGGTATTCTAAATTGCTACTGATTAGAGGAATGCAAATTAAAACAATTCTTCGGAATACCTCATAGCAATAAGATTATGATGGAAATAATTGAAATAATATTGAAAGAAAATGATGACAAATGTTGGAGGGGATGTGGGAAAAATGAGACATTAATGCATTGTTGGTGGAGTGGTGAACTGAGAGAGCTATGCCCTAAGAACTATAGAATCATATATAACCTTTGACTAAAGAGTGCCACTAGTAGGTCTGTTTCTAAAAAGAGATAAAAACAAAAAACAAAAAGAAAGGGGAAAAGATCTATATGTACAAAAATATTTAAAGTAATTCTTTTCTGGTGGCAGGAAATAGGAAACGAGGGGATGCCCCTCAAATGGGGAATGGCTGAAGAAACTTCTCTGACTGTGATGGAATACTATTGTGTTATAAGAAATGAAGAGCAGGATGCTCTCAGAAAAACCTGGGAAGACTTCCATGAACTGATACAAAGTGAAATGTACTATGTACAAAATAATAGCAATATTGTAAGGTGATCAGCTGTGAATGACATTCTCAGCGACATAATGATCCTCCATGGCTGAAGGACTTATGAAAGATGCTATCCATCATCAAAGAACCGATGGTGTCTGAATACAGATTAAAGAATATTTTTTAAAAGTTGCTTGATTTTTCTTTTTTTTGTGTGTGTGTATTTTCTTTCACAGCATGACTAATACATTAGGAAATATTTTGCATGACTACACATGTATGACCTCTATCAATTTCTTGCCTTTTCAATGAGGGAGTGGGGGAGGGAGAGAATTTGGAACTCAAAGTTCTAAAAACAAATGTTAAAATTTGTTTTTATATATAACTAGGGAAAAATAAAATACTAAGAACTAAATAAGATTAAAAAAAATAAAAGCCTGTTACAGATGGGGAAAAAATAAGAAAAAGTAGCTTCAGTTACAATCTGGACACAGATTGTAAATTCAGTTGCTGCTATTTCATTAGGATTTAATAATGACTCCAAAGATATGTTTATTTTATAAAATGTTTGAGCCTTGCTATTTAGGCACAGTGATCAGTTTATTTTAATTTGGCTGGTGATATGATATAAGGTTCTATGAGGCCAAAACTTGAGAAATTCAAAATTCAGAGGTGGAAGGCTTCACATCCAGTTAGAATGGGAAAGTTTACACATCAGCTCACATTAAGAAAGTAAGTTCTACATTTAAGTATATTAAAGCCACATCTTAACTTGATAGCAAAATCTCCTCTTCTGGAGGTATGAAGTGTAACCATTGCCAAGAGGCCTGACACCACCAACACTGGCCCATATTGGCCTAATTAAGCCTTTCATTTCAGAAGAGAGAAGAAAAGTAGCCCCAGGTGTTACGAGCTGGTCCTTTACTTCCTCCATCTGGTGACTTACTGCTTTGCCTGGAATGACTGCTGCTGCTACAAGGCTCCCCCCATAGTTTGGGAAACTTTAAAATATAGTTAAGAAGAAAAGGAGATCACCTCTTATATTACTGATAGCTTTTTACAAAATTTATATTATAGTAACAGGATGATTTGGGATTATGAAACTGATTGGAGTTATGCCTGGAATCATATATATTGAAGTTATATTGTTGTGCAGAGACAAACAGCAAGTGAGACTTGGTAAATTTTAAGTGGAGTTTATTTTAACGGCAGCTGCAAGGGGAATAGCAAAACCCAAATCAAGCAGCACCGAACAGAGAGAGGTAAAAGTTCATAAAGCCTAAAACTACAAACTGGAGGGTTGGTAATTACGCAAGCAGGAAGATACAGAAGCCAAAAACCAGCAGTTTCAAGGGGTGCCTATTCTAAACAAGGAGTGAGGAAATCCTGTGAAGGTAAGGTTGTCCTGAAACCAGGATACAGATGATGGAGTGTACCGGTTAAAGGAGACGTCAGCAGTTTGTCTGTACACAGGTGATGAGAAGAGAGGGAACTGGGGGTCACAGTTTAACAATATTCTAAATCCACCTAGTCTTAATAGATTCCAGTCATTATATTTGCATGTGTATATGTATGTATATGTATGTATGCATATATATATATACACACATACACACATACATATATATGAAAAATAAGATTTATTTTCACCAACAACATGAGAGTTGTAACAAATCCAGCCCTAAGCTATGATTACTGAAACTTGCTATTGAAAGTTAAGTCTTGGGGAACTGTCACTGGTTTTATTCTGAGTCTGATTCCAGGTACTATTGCTGGGAAATGTCACCAAGCCAAATGCCTATAATACCAGCAGTCCATAGCAGTGAACTGCTACAGATAGATTTCTGCCTCAGGGAAGAGTTAGGAGAGTGACTTTTGGCAGGGGCTGAGGCAGGACTCTCCTGACTTATTACCCCAATGATACTCCCTTTTGAGCAGAGTATTTCCCACCCTGGCTAAATGTGACTCTGGCTGTGCCATTCTGTTAATATAACCGACTGCCTCTATGAATTCTGCTTAGAACTGACACTGAGTTAGAAGAAGCATGTTTCCTTTATTATAGCTATGTCCTTTTTCCATTTTATGACAAAATGTCAATAACCATGACAGGAGGTAAATAGAAGATATGAACAAAATATTAAATCTGTATCCAATATACTAATGCTAGAATATATCTAATTTACTATAATAAGATGGAGGTATATAAGATCTACATTATTTAACCTGAAGCTGTTCCTTACACAACTTAAACAACTAAATAAAGACATACTTGGATTTCCCATGTGACTACTAATGGATCAATGTCCAGTATAAAGTTAAGTCCTTGGCATGCACCTGTATTTGGGCTGTGCTTTGAAATGCAAGCAAATTATACAAGCATTACCTTAAATATGTTGTTATGTTTAGAGAAGATTCAAGAACAATGGTCAATTTGGGTGTAATATCTATTTTCCTTTGAACATGGTTAATAGCTGAACATGTTTTACTTTAGACAACTAATATGATACAATCTAGAATTAATTACTTAAAATTACTTGGTCTAGTATAAATATACATTTGCCCCCCAGATCTCTTACAATGGGAGTAAAATAAGCATCTTTTGGGTAAATTTATTTATGCGGCCATTAAATTTAGGCATCGAAGTGATCTACTTACAAAGAGTCTGGTTACCTATGTGACCTATGTGCTCATGTATAGGACTAAATCCTTAGCAGCGTCTCACCCTCTTAAGGGAAGAAATGGAGGGAATAGCTAAAGCTAAAAATGTTTGGTTTTTTTGAGAAAGCAACAAGATCAGATGATTATATATTTCAAATGTAAATTATTTTAATGAAATACCAACATCTTAAGAATGGTCTATTAATAAGTTCTAAAAATTGTGCTCAGATTTTTATATATGCAACTTTAAGGGGGTCAATTATGATTATCAGCTATTATATGAGTTTCCTAAATATATCAACATAATAATTTGTTAACTCTCTTCACGGGGCAGTCATAGATATTAACACTGAAGTTTTTCTCTCTGTGGAGCTTGAATTTGGGGTGAAGAATGAAATAGATTAATGAAAGTCCAAAAAAGTTAACTGATACTGGAGTCAATGCCAATTTTAAAAGCTCTCTTTACCTTAGTTTACATATCTACTTTAGTAAATATCATATCTTTATGCAGCTTGGGCTGGGCGCCTCACAAGTGGGA
>JAJPUD010036053.1:0-10039 GCA_023553655.1 Myrmecobius fasciatus
TTCTCCAATGGGGCAGTGTAAGTGAAGGTATAATTGGAAAAAGAAATGGTAATGATGTACAATGTAAAAGCTTAACAGTACCCCATAGGAGAATTTGATCATGATCATGATCATGATCATAATTATGATAATCCCAGAAGATGGCAATATGGGTGGGAAAGGGCAGACCATATTCCTCTAATCCAACAAAGGGAAGTGTAGGATACAAGGCCTGTTGCAGAGGTATTAAACTCACTAAGTTCTGAACTGGATAAAAATATAGTTTGGATATGTTTCACATACTAATAATATGACAAAACATAGAACATACTAATCTATAGCTGTATAAGTCAGTATGATACTTGCAGGGATCTTCTCTTTGAATATGCCATCATTGGCCTGGTATAGCAGGGCAAAGAACCTTTATGAATGGGAAACACTGCTGGCTCAAAGGGTATGCACAGTTTGATAACTTTTTGAGCATAGTTCCAAATTGCTCTTCAGAATGGCTGGATCCATTCACAATTCCACCAATAATGTATTAGTGTCCCAGTTTTCTCACATCCCCTCCAACATTTGTCATTATCCTTTCCTGTCTTCTTAACCAATCTGAGAGGTGTGTAGTGCTATCTCAAATTTGTTTTAATTTGCACTTCTCTGATCAATAGTGATTTAGAACACCTTTTCATATGACTAGAAATGATTTTAATTTCTTTACCTGAAAATTGTCTGTTCATATCCTTTAACCTTTTATTATTTGGAGAATGGCTAAAGGTAGAATTCACTTGTGAATCCATCTGTTTTTGAGGATATTTTCTTATGGAATTCATTAATGGCTTGTTCAATTTGTTTTTCTAAAATGGGATTATTTAAGTAATTTAATTTCTCTTTTATTAATCTTGGCAATTTATATTTTTGTAAATATTCATACATTTCAATTAGATTGTCAGATTTGTTGCCATACAGTGAAGCAAAATGCCTCCTTATTATTGCTTTAATTTCTTTTTCATTGGCAGTAAATTCACCTATTTTAATTTTTATGCTAGTGATTTCTTTTTTTTTTCTTTTTTCCAATCAAATTAACCAAAAGTTTATCCATTTTGTTGTTTTTTTTTCATAAAACCAACTCTTAGTTTTATTAATTAGTTCATTTTCTTAAATTTCTTAATTTTCATTTTATTGATTAAATTTCATTTATTAATCAATTATTATTTCATTTTATTTTATTTTTTTGCTTTTTGCTGAGGCAATTGGGGTTAAGTGACTTGCCCAGGGTCACACAGCTAGGGAATATTAAGTGTCTGAGGCCAGATTTGAACTCAGGTCCTTCTGACTTCAGGGCTGGTGCTCTATCCACTGCGCCACCTAGCTGCCCCTCATTTTATTATTATTATTTTTAATTAAATTCCTTTGAGTTGCAGAATTTTTAATTTGGTATTTAATTGGTGGAGTTAATTTGTTCTTTTTCTAGCTTTTTTAGTTGCATGCCCATTTCATTGTTCTCTTTCTCTATTTTATTCATGTAGCTATTTAGAGAAATAAAATTTCCCCGAAGGACTACTTTGGCTGTGTCCCACAGATATTGGTATGTAGTCCTATCATTGTCATTCTCTTGGGTAAAATTATCAATTGTTTCTGTGATTTGTTGTTTGACCCACTCCTTTTTAGAATTAGAACATAATTGTTATTGCATTGTGTTATGAAAAGAACACATTTATTATTTCTGCCTCTCTGCATTTGATTGTGAGGTTTTTAAGCTCTAATGGTCAATTTTTATGTGGGTGTCATATACTTCTGAGAAAAAGATGGATTCCTTTATACCTCTATTCAATTTTCTTCAGAGGTCTATCCTATCTAGCTTTTCTAGGATCCTATTAGCCTTAGTTTTTTTTTTCTTGTTATTTTGTGATTAGATTTATCTGATTCTGAGAGAGAGAGAGATTGAGGTCCCTCCCTAATATAATTTTGCTGTCTCTTTATTTAATTAGCATAATAAATTCTCAAGGAATTTGTATGTTCTATCACTTGGTGCACATGTATGTAATATCATTACTACTTCATTGTTTATGGTATATTTGATCAAGTTCTACTTTCCTTCCTTACCTCTTTTTATTAGCTCGATTTTACTTTTGCTTTATCTGAGATCCAAATTGCTAGCCCTGCTTTGTTTTACTTTAGCTGAAGCAAAATAAAATCTGCTTCAGCCTTTTACCTTTATTCTGCTTATGTCTCTATGTCAATATGTTTCTTGTAAACAAAATATTGTAGGGTTTTGTTTTGTAATCTATTCTTCTATTCATTTCTGTTTTATGTGAAGGTTTATCCCATTCACATTCACAATTATGATTTCCAGCTCTGTATTTCCTTCCATTCTATTTTCTCCCTTGTATATACTTTGTTTTCTCTTTCTTCTCTGTCCTTAATGTTTTGGCTTTTTTTTTTATCCACCCTACCTACTACCTTATGTTCTATCACATTCCCTCCTCTTTTTACCTTTTTTTCTCCTAGTGTTTCTTCCCTCCTTTCTATCCAGCCCCTTCTTTTTCTTTCCTCTTTCTCCTCCAATTCTTTATTGGGCTGGATAAATTTCTATCCTCAATTGAATGATCAAGTTATTCTCTCTTAGAGTGAAAACTTCATATAATGCTCGATCCCTTCCCTTCTTCCCTCAATTGTTATAGGTCTTTTTGTATCTCTTCATGTGATCTATTTTATCCCATTATATCTCCCCTTCTCTCTTCCAGTACAAATCTTTTTGCTATTTCTTTGGTGTCATTACATCAAAATCCATTCACAGTCACAGCTTCTGTCCTTATGATACCCAACTCTGTCTGCTTCAGTAACAGATACAATTCTCAAGCGCTATATATACATATATACATATATATACATATATACATATATATAGGCACACACACATATACATACATATATATGTATATATAACACTATATATGTATATATATATATATAGTTTTTTCATCTAGGGATGTAAACAGTTTAACCATTGAATAACATTTATTTTTCCTCTGTTTACTTTCTGTGCTTCTTTTGAGCCTTGTGTTTGTTAGATTAAATTTTCTGTTTAGTTCTGATTTTTTTCAATAGAAATGATTTAAAGTCTCTTGCTTCAGTGAAGATCCATTGCCTCCCCTGAAAGATGATGTTCAGTCTTTCTGGGAAGTTAATTCCTGGCTGTAACCCCAGATCTCTTGCCTCCCAAAATATGGTGTTCCAGGTCCTCTGATCCTTTATTGTAGAAGCTGCTAGATCTTTGGTAACTGTGACTGTTGCTCTTTGATATTTGAATTGTTTTTTTTTTCTGGCAGTTTGCAGTATTTTTTCTTTGAGATTGTAGTTTTGGAGTTTTGAAACAATGTCTATTGGGATTTTCCTTGTGGGATCTCTTTCAAAATAGATGGATTTTTTTTCATTGAGTATTCCCCCCTGTTTCTAAAATAACAGGGCTGTTTTCCTTGATGAACTCTTGAAGAATCCTGTCCAGGCTCTTTTTATCATCATGGCCTTCAGTTAGACCAGTAATTTAAAATTGTCTCTTTTGGATCTATTTTCCAAGTGTGCTATTTTTCTAATGAGGTATTTCATATTTTCTTCCATTTTTTTCATTCTTGTTCATTTGTTTGACTGATTCTTCAAGTCTCATACAGTCATTAGTTTCCATTTGTCGCATTCTGGTTTATAATGTGTGATCTTCTTCATTTAGCTTTTTCCAGTTGGTTTATTCTACTTTTGAAGGTGTTGTTTTTTTTTTTTCCAGTGGATATGTTTTTTTTTTTTTTTTTGCATGTGGCAATTGTACTTTTAAAGATTGCCTTCCTTTTCCAAGATGTTAACTCTCTCTTAAATACATTTTGTTTCTTTTCTCAGCCTTTTTTTCTATCTCTCTTATTTTTGTCTTTTGAAGTCTTTTATGAGCACTTCCAAGAAGCCTCTTTGGTCTTGAGACCAATTGATAGCACTCCTTGAGATCTCCTCTGTGCACATTTTGTCCTCATCTGAGTTCATGTTTTCATCTTCCTTGTCATCATAGTAGCTTTCTATGGTCAAGTTTTTTTTTTGTTTATTGCTCATTTTCTTTTCATTCCTTTTGGTATTTCATTTTTTTTATGTTCAAGCTCTGCTCCTGGAGTAAAGGAGGCACTGTCCCTAGCTTCCTGTGTAGCTCTAAGTCTTGGCTTTGAGCACAGGGAATTTTTGTCCCTTATGTTTGTAGGGAATAGTTTTGCCTGCTCTTTTCAGGAAACAGCCTTGTCTCCCAATGTTTGCATTCTGGGCTGGGACTTCAGGCTGTCCCACTGATCTGCTCCTCTACTAAGCCGGGACTGAGGGTCTTGGTTGCTTATTTGCTGTGATTAAGATCCTCTCACTGATTTTGCCACAGTCTGTCTAAGCAGGGCTGAACATCTTTTTTACTCCAGTGAGACTGACCATTCTTGACATTTTTCCAGTCTATATTGAACTGATGAGTGATTTCATTCCATCAAACTTCAGAGGTTTTGTTTCATGTGGTTTTCAAGGGAAACTGGGACAGCACCAACAGCTTCCTGGCTTTACTTCACCATCTTGGCTTCACCCCCTGAACTTACTTGGATGGTGTATTTTACAATAAACTTTCTCACAGACACTAGCCGAAAGCAATTATTGCTTATACTAATAAAAGTATGCTAATTGCACCTGGGCAGAAAACATGAAAAAAAAAAGGTAGGAATTCAATCAATTAATCAATCAGACCTCAGTAAATACCTATTATGTGTCTAATACTGCTGGGTGCTAAAAATAAAAGAACACAAGAATTAATATTCATAAAAACATATTCTATTAGAAGTGATACTTTTGTCATTATACATATGCAAGCATTTAAAGAATAAATACAAAAAATACAACATTGATGATTGCTATCATTTATATGTACTTTGAGATTCACAGGGAACTTTAAAATATATTCTCTCATTTGAACTTCACAAGAACCCTGTGAAGTATTTAACTAAAAAGTAGTTATTTGCAAGATATTTAGAAAGAGAGGGTATTAGAAGTTGTGAGGAATGAGGAATCAGGAAAAGCTGAAACAGACACAGACATTTCATAAATGATTCCAGTTCACTATTAAAGAATGGACTTCAACCACATTAAAGATAACAGTTTGTTACTGGCTGTGAAGGCAATTTCAAAAAAGCTGCCTGTTGAGAATCTTGGTGATTTCTTTGTTCATGACATCCAGCAAGGGAAGTTTAAAGTACAGTTATCTCTTCCATATCATGACTTTTCATGAGTCAACATAAGAAATTAAATGGAAATTTTGAGGGAGTTTTGTGGAAACTACAAATGGTATATGAAAGCCAGCACACATGTACTTGCACACAATATGCATTCCTGATTTAATGTAGAAATACAATATAATAGAAAAGGAATGTGGTTGGTATAGAGAGTAGGAGGAGGATTTAAAAGTAAAAGTACTATTAGGATATAGCAGTTATTAAGCAAAACTTTTACTGGTTTTTGATTAAAAAGGGAGATATAGACAGGAAAAGACAAGACCCATTTATCTGATCCAAGGGAAAAGCAGAAGAAAAAGGATTAGCAATCAAACATATTTTCTTCCTCAACCCTCCTTTTCTTTTAAAGAGTGAGAGGAAAATAAAAATAAGACAGAAAAACAAACCTATAGTCAAAAGAAAATTGCGAATGAGCTGGTTACTTATAAAATGAAGAAGGGTTGCAGAATATATAAAAATCAAAACCCAACAATACTTTTATTGTGAGAAGTGCATTTGAAACAAAAATCCATGCAGACAAATTGAAGGACTACAGTAGAATTACAACTCAGCTGAATCAAAGCAGCAGAGATGGTAATCATGATTTCAGTCAAGGCAACAGTAAAAATAGAGTTAGAGAAATTACCTCATCCTTAAATGTACCATAAATAATGAAACAATATAAATATTAAATAAGTATTTATTGAATGACACAGTAGCTAAGTTTAAAGAAAAAGCTAAACAAAAGACAGAGAGAGCTAAGTTACAGCTCTATGATCAAAGAAATATTTACTATGACTAAGTGGCTTTTGTGACAGAAATGCAGAAATGGTTTAACATTGAAAAAACTGTAAAGAGTAATGAATCATATTAATAACGGTGTAGGGAGGTTGAATGAGCAGATAGTGGTTCTGTTAGGGAGGGTGCATCTAGAACTGTCCTGGAAACTTCCATGGACTCAAGGGACATGGCATTGACAAACTTTTTGACTGTCTTTAAACAAGATGCAGAGATGAAAGGACTTAGCATTCTATAATGATGTAGAAAACCATGTGTTGTCCCTTGGTCTTCCTTTTCCCCCATCTGGGGGGGGCAGTATCCTCCATCTGTTAAAAGAATAAGCAACTTCCATCCCAAGTATCTTGGCTATAATTTCAAAGTGACAAAATGTAATTTTGGTAAAGGTACCTGAACGACTAGGTCCTTCTCTACCTCAACATCATGGCAGCTAATGCCAAAAGCCACAACTACTTCAGCTTCTATCTGACTACATGGAAACATCTTTCTTTTTTGTGTTTCCTTTCTAAATGTGTGACATCGGAAATTTGAAAGGTCCAGAAGTAGGTAACTGTGACAACCACCATCAACCTGAGAAGCTGGTTGCATGTAGAGTAGCAACCAGAGGAACCTGGAGACAAGGGAAGTTTTTGTATCAGAGGAAGCAGCTGCAGGGAAAATTGAACAAAGGTTGGCTATTTTATCTGACAATGCCAGGCCAAGGTAAAATATAAAAACATGATTATTAGGAACAAAAATTGCTTTATGTTCTGATAAGGTTTAGTAATAGATTGCTAGCTGATTATAAGTTATTGAATTCTAAGAATTCCATTAATGCACTCTGTGACTCTTTTTGCTTAGTATTTATACACACACACACACACACACACACACACACACACACATATATATACTTGTCCGATATCCAATTTATATTACATAATGAGTTCTTTTTATAAAACTTCTATCTGCCTCTTATTATCAGAAACTCACCTCCCAGGAATGAACCAGGTCCAAATTACTTATCAATGAAAAAGACAGAAAGGGATCACAATATGCCAAACTTGTTAGGGGCAATAGATTGGTCTCTTAATGTTAGAATAGAAACAATAAAACCCACATGACTAGATGAATATATGCAGAAAAAACTTTCAAAAAATTGTAAGCCAATACTCATTTCCCAACAAAATGCTCATGTTAAAAAAAATAAAAATACTTATAAAGCTCCTTGTGACTATACCCTGCCAATTCACACTCTGAATATCTGCACTAAAACTTTAGCTTACTAAATTTCACTTATCAATTTATTTTTTAATATCAGACAAAGAACATGGTGCATTAATTAATTAATATGCTCCCAGAGTCCTTTCAACAATTGTCTTTTTTCCCTTTTTATCATTTTTTTATCTGATTGTAACTTCAGAATTGTTTTAACATACATTTCTCTAATTACTAGTGAATTAGAAGTTAGCCATTTCCTTCTCCATTGGATCAAGACAAACTGAAGTCAAGGGGCTTATCTGTAGTAGCGCAGCTTGCACATGCTGTGTATGTGTGTGTAGCTAGATTTGAATCCAGGTTTTCCTGAATCCAAGCCTAGTGATCTATACCCTGGTCAGCATTAATTATTATGGGAAAATATTAGAAAAAATAAGCCTAGAATCTCTACAGAGATAACATGGAAAAAAAACAAATGAAGGAGGAATATCATTAGCAGGTCTAAAATTCTATTATAAAGGAACTGTCATCAAAAGTTAAAAACAGGAAAGTAAATCTGTAGCAAAACCTAAAATAATAAAATACAAGAAAACAGTAGCCTATTGTTTGACAAATACAGGAACATAATTACTGTTGAAAGGACAATTTCTATTGAAAATAGTTTATAGTTTTGAGAAAGCAAAAAGATATAAAATAAACTCACAGAATCTTCAGTTTTTTAATATTACAAATCAATAAGTAGGGGAAGATCGAAAAAGAAATTTTTATTTGAAATAATTAGAAAATGTATAAAATGTCTGGAATGCACCTACTTATTTGAATTTAACAGCAAAATAATTTATTCAAAAATTTTGAGAAAAAAGATTTCCTCACTATAATGCATGCATTTATGCAGTTTATGATTATGTCATGATAGCACATTTAAAATGATAGCACATCCTGTTAACTTATAGATTCAAGTGTATTAAGTGGGGTACTTAATTGAACTACAAAAATAACAATAATTTCAAAATAATAAGCTTATATGGAGGGAACAATGATCAAAAATTTCAAGGAATTTTTTAAATAGAATTGAAGGAAATCTAACAGTGTTAATACTTAAACTGAATTGTAAAATAGTAATTATCAAAAATATTTGGTATTCTCAAAACTATTACAACACTATTTGGTAACAAAACTGTATGGTAAAAATATAAAAGTTGACTATGAACCAGACTAGGTAAGTAAAACAGAAGCCCAGTTAAAATGCCCTGTCAGGACGATCAAAATTATTATCAAAATCAAGATGAGTTATAAGCTATCAAGTGAATGAAAATTTGCCAATTTAGCAGATATTCCAGCACAGAGAACTTTTAAGTCAAATTCACATGTTGGACACATCATCTCTGATATTCTTAAAGGGATAGAAGCTAATGTTCTTAAAATAATCAACAACCATCACGTACAACAACCACAATAACCAACTAGTAGCTTTGAAAGATGAATGAAGCTTGATTTTCACCCCAAAAAATTAAAAAAAATTTCTTATCCCACTCTGCTAAACTGGCCTAATTTCCCCTAACTCCTCAAAATAAAATTCCTACTCAAGTCCATTTGGTTTCTACACTAATGTAATGTGTTACACAGTACTATTACCACAATATCCCTGGCAGGTTCCTATTCCTGTTGGGTTCTACCCACCAAACCTTAGTCTTACAATATGCTTTTTACTTTCTTCCTCTCCAGTACTTTCTCATTTTTCAATGCCCCCCTTTTTCATGGTATCTTCTTATATTCTAACCTCCAGTGATTGTTTTTCTCATTATCCTGATCTCTTATTATACATATAGTCTGCACAGTTTTATTTGCAGATTAATTGGGTAGAGAAGCAAATTATCATTTACTTCTCTAATTGTTTCATTTAAAGTTTTGTCCTCTAGCTAGGGAACTTTTAACTGCTTAAGAACAGGGGCCATGAATTATGTCTCTCACAGCACCTAGCATGGTATTGGTCACATAATAGCCATTTAATAAAGAATTAATAATTGATCAGTTCTCTCTACTGCGCTGAGAGGCAAAACATGTAAATGATGCCTTCTAGGATATGATGCAGAAAAATAGCTTATTTTATGGGAAATTCTTAATGAGCTCTCTAAAAAGGTAAACCTGAAAGCCTTAATTGTAAAAATCATATCAAAATAAAGGCAATACCTCCATAATATATTCCATATTAAGCTGGGGAAATGGAAATTAGACATTTGGAGGATTGACAAGATAGGCAGAGATTTTTTTTTCCTTGTGCCTGAAACAATTCTGATAAGGAATGTAGAAAATTTCACTACCACCAATTTGTCACAATCACTTGCATGAGTAAGATCAAATGAGTCATGTTCATGGACAATTAGAAATTTTTTAAAATAAAGTACTCTGACAGATTGTCACAAGAAAAAAATCATAAAACTATGAAGAGCTATAGTATTTGACAACATATGGTCATGTATGCTAAGTTAAGTAGACAGGTAGCCAAAACTCACATTCAATCTTTGTATACATGGGACTCATTTATATTGTTGTGCTATTTGTTTTTCTTTTTTTTTCCCAAGAGGGTCATAGCAAGTTTAGATCAGAAAATGAAAGATTCATTAAAAAAAAAGTTACTTTAAGGATATGTAGTTGAGTCATTCAAATCAGAGTGCGGACCACCCCAGGGTGAACTAAAGCAGAACTGCCCAGCCCCTGACATAATTCAATCAGCAGAACTGCCCAGTTCCTGAAATAACTCAATCAGCAGAACTTCCCCAGGACAAATTAAA
>JAJPUD010036054.1:0-10039 GCA_023553655.1 Myrmecobius fasciatus
CTTTAAATTAAAGCGGAATTTTTAATATCTTTTGAAAATTTCTACTCTTCATTCAGAACTATCACAGTTTCATAAAATCAAAGATAAAAGTACCATGGCATTTTGAAAATGATCACCTGAGTTCTATGTGTTTTAAAAAGTCATATTTTTACTATAGCAAGTGAATGTGGATCAAAGCATAGTATTTTCATCTTTGTTGTTTTTGTTGTTTGCTTAGCTTTTTTTTCCTTTTTCATGCCTTTTCCTATTTTAATCTGGTTTTTCCTGCACAGAATAATTAATATGGAAATATGTTTAGAAGAATTGTGCATGTTTAACCTATATTGCATTGCTTGCTGTCTTGAAGAGGAGCAATATGGGTGAGGAAAGAAGAAAAAATTGAAACACAAAGTTTTGCATGTATTTTGAAAAATAAAATGCTATTAAAAATAAAATAAAACAAAATGAGAGAAAAGGGTAATATTCTTTGTGCCAGCTCTTATTTTTTTGTTAAAGCTTTTTATTTGCAAAACATATGCATAGGTAATTTTTCAACATTGACCCTTGCAAAGCTTGTGTCAGCTCTTAAACCAAAGAAAAAACTTGTTCATATGTTGGTCAAATTTCACAAGAACATTTTCAACAATAAAATGGAAAGTATTTAATTAAAGCCTGTCCACAACACAGAATTGAATCAGAATTTTTCTGAGAATTTTTCTAATAGTCAAATGTGTGTGCTTTTATTACCTATATATGCTTCCCCCCACATTGGTTCTCACATCTTAGAGGAGTCTTCCAAAGATCTGAAGTGAAAAACAAAAAAGAACTTGGAGTGGTGATTCTTGACCAGACCCCTTCCCCCACCTGCTACTTTGGGTTTGTGGAAAGGGCTTATGAAGAGGAAAAGAATTAAAACAGAAGGAAAGAAACAAGGAGGTCCTCCCTCTGGAATGGTTTGTGGGTATTTAGAAGTGGGGAACTGTAATTAGACGTGCCCAAAAAGAACTGTGAGTTTACCCTGCCTCCCCTGAACTAAAGCCCTAGATACTCTGTCTTCCAGTCAATTCCCCCATTCTCCAGTCACTGACACCTCCCACATCACACAGAGAAATTCAAATTGGTCAAAAGAATTTCTTTCAGGTTGTGGGAACAACATGGACAGACAAGCAGAGTGTCAAATAGAAAGACAGATAGATGAAGAGGATTTTGTAGTTTGTACCTATGATTCCATCAGTATTGAGGGACCTCTATCTTAGAAAGTTCCTCATCTAATGCAAATCCACAACTCATGGTCATACAACTAAGGCACCTTAAAACCAAGATTCTAACCTACTTCTTTCAACTTCAATTCAATTTCAGTAAGATTTGTTTCAGCTGTAACATTTTGTGATTAAATAGCCTACCCAGAAATATTGGCCATCTATTCACTGGACATGAGGAATATGTAAAATGATAAGAGGGCAACATTCATTTGACACTGTGTCCTCCAAGGTACTAGCCTTCTCTTAAATTACCTGTCACAGATGAGCTTTGGATTCTGGTCATTAAATCCCAGAGGGCTGCATTAAGGGAAGATCATTTTTCTGCTTTAAATATGAATGCAGAAATTGGCCATAGCTACAGGCAACAAAAAGTACATTTCTGCCCCTCACTAAGTCAAGCATGCTTTTTATTTAAAGTAGAGGAGAAAATTCTTGTGCTCCCTACCAACTCTACATTGTAATTTATTAGAGTAACTCACTTGTCAAGATAGATATTTGAATCGAGAGACTCAGGTTGGGATATGAATTCAGAGAGATTTTTATGAGAAATGTGAGTACACTGCAACTTATACTATTGCAACCAAAATAATAAAATTGGTGACCTTTGTTATAGGAATAATAGCTCATATTTATATGACTCTTTATGACTAAAACAATAATAAAAATAGTTTAAGTTCCGTAACATTTTTAAAATGTACAAAATAATATAAACTTTAAAATAGCCCTAAGAGATAGGTAGCACAAGAAACATTGTTCTTATTTTTTTTTTAATTTAATGGAGCAGGACAATCTTATATGAATAAACTGAGACTGAGAGTGGTTAAGAATTACCCTCTATGAGTGAAAGGGGGGAAGAATATGCCAGGGATGACTTCAGTTTTCATAAATCCTGGAGTCAGGAAGAATTGGGGGAAGCCTCAGTTTGTGTGTGAGTTCATAGTATGTCTGTATTTCCCAGAACAAGAAATTTAGAGGCATTTGGGGAAGTCTCAGGAGGTCAGGGGCACATGGGTAGGAGATTGAAAGTTGTGAATTATAGAAAGGCAAAGTGATCAGAAGCTTCAGGGCTATTAAAAGAAAGCATAAATGTTATATAATAGAAGTACACATAATAACCATGTGGAAAAATGCCAGCTTTTATCTGAATATCCACTCCAGAGAATCAGGACAAATTGGGATGTATCTCAGTAGAGAGATTGATGCCAAAAGCTTATCTGTAACACTCAGGTTAGGAGTTTTCCTGATTCTCCTCTGGATAAAGGATGGGTGTGGTAGTATTAAGATTAGCACTCCCAGAAGACATTGATAGGAGAACTAGTGAATTCATGAAAAGTCTCCTAAATCCAGAACCTAGTCTATATCAGTTCAGAGCAGGAGCCCTGGATCATGAATTATCAATATATCACCAAATTGCACCATTGCAAGAGACTTGTAGCAATGGAAAGAACAGACCTGAGGCTTTTGTGGAAGTGGAAGAGAAAGCTATTGTGGAAACAGGACTGACAACATCAGAAGATCTGACTTTGAGTCTTAGCTTTGATAGTTATTTTACTAACTGTATTACCCTGGTCTTTAACAATCCATCTCTTGACTACTAGTATTTTCAGTGGCTTCACCTGATCCCGTGGCTGTGATTGTTCCTTATCATCTCTGCCTCCTGAATTACCTGGCTTCCTTTAAGACCCAACTAAAATCTGGCCTTCTGCAAGAAATCTCACTTAATACTAATACTTTCCTTCTAAGATTATTTCCAATTTATCATGTATATATCTTATTTATTCATAATTGTTTGCAAATTGTCATGCTAATGCCTTCCTTCTAAGATTATCTCCAATTTATCAGATATATATCTTATTTATATGTAATTGTTTGCAGATTGTCTTCCCTCTTTAGACTGTGAGCTCCTTGATGCAGGGACTGTTTCTTTGTCTTTCTTTGGGTTTCCTAGTGCCTAGAACACAATAGACCCTTAAATGCTTTTTGACATTTCTCCTTAGATTTTAAAACTATATGACATGGTCACCATTTGTCTTTCTAGTTTGGAATTCTCACTCTAGTCCTTCTATACTCTTCAGTCCAGTCAAACTCTCTTCACTGTTCCTACCCTCTCTTACCACTCCATCTTCCGCTAGCTATTCCCTATTTCTAGGATGTGCTCCCTACAAATCCCAACTTCATAAATTCCCTCTTTTCCTTGGAGACAACAGCTTGGGTATCATCTTCTGTAAGATGATAATTTTCTTTTCTGATTCTTCCAACTGCTAAAATATTAATTCCAAACTATTTTGCATTTACTTCTGCATGTGTTTATTAATTTCATATTTATGCTGTACATATATTTTCTAAGTACTCTCACTAGAATGTAAATTCATTGGGAGTATGGATTATTTCATTCATGGAAATTGTATTCCTAAAACCTAGAACAGTGCCTTAAAAATCCCATTTCACTCATTAATACTACTTAAATGATTGTATGAGACTGTTTTATATATGTGTGTATGGGGGGGGTAATAAATGTATTAAAACAGACATCTTTTGTAGTCAATAACGAGTTCTGAGTCAAGTAAGAAGAGAATAAAGTGTGTTGCATTTGAGAAATGCTTTTAATAATGCTTAACTACTCTGTACAAATCACAGAAGCCCCTCCTTCTCCAAAGCTATTGTTATAATATATAATATTGTTATATATTATTTCTGAACTTAATACAAAATGAGCTATCAATAAATTCTATCAATGAAAAATTCTTGGAGAATATTGTTTTTTAATCATTTTTCAGTTGTGTATAACTCTTCACTATTCATTTGGTTTTTTCTTGGTGGAAATGCTGGAATCGTTTGTCATTAGTAGATCATTTTATAAATGAGGAAACTGAGGTGAACAGAGTAAAATGGCTTGATTTGAGTTATGCTGATGTGATTTAGGAGAACTATTATTGGTTCCAAATGATGTTTTTGGGACTTAGCTTCAAATGTTGGAGTTCAATGAAAAATTCACAGTGGCCATTCTCTTTGGCAAAAGGTAGATTTATTTAGGAAAAGAGATTACAGACAAAATGAAGAGATACAATAGACACCAGGAATGATAAATGTGAAATAGAGCTGGGAGAGTATATTGTTAGCAAGGAAAGGGGTTTTAACAATTAGTGATGAAAAAGACAAGTTCCCTAAATTTACAATTATCCAGGACAAAGGAACCATCCCATGAGAATGGAATATGCCCTTGGCTGTCAGGCTAAATTTGTAGAGGAGTTTAACATCCTAAAAGAGTTAGTTAGGCATAAGAAGGAGCAAAGAATCGAGGTATGATGGGGGATGAGAGAAGAGAAACTATATGACATGGAGAGGAGGGAGGGAAAAGACACCAGAGTGTTTGGTGGGCTATAACCTCAAGAGGGATTTAGCAAAGATGGGGGGAAGCTTATAGGCAAAATTTAACCTCAGGGATTTGATATAACTCAGATTTCTGATGGACATAGCAAGGTGAGACTACTCATGACTTCCACAGAAGGTCGGACCAAGAGGCTAAACTGATCCTCATCAGTGCTCCTCCTTGCCTATCTCAGGGAGCAATTCCATCAGTACTTCTGTATTTCTTTGCCAACCACATCCAGTTACTCAGGACATTATCAACACAGTTAGTTAAGTGTCTGAGGAGAGATGACTTCTGACTCCAGTATTGTCACTGTATATGTTCTACCACCTACGTGCTCCTCATAAAGAATGGGGATAAATCTGTTATTGTCTTTTGGTAAAAATGACAAAAAAAAATTACATTTCCATAGTGCTTCAAGTGTCACATAGATACCATTTAGTTCCCTTTATAATCCTGTGAAAAAAGGTAATGTAAATAAGTAGGTATTTCCCCATTTTATGAATGAGGAAATTGAAGCCTGATGAACTTAGAGGACTTCAACCAAAGTCACAGAGCTAGTAATAAATACTGAATTCAAAAACAGGTCTTCTGGTTCCCTCTTCTATCCATTTTCTTTTTTACCACCTGCTTTTACTGATACTAATAGCATAGTGTTATTTCATTGCATAAAACTAATGAGTATAAGACAAGCTACCTACTTTGAAATCTTGCAAATAATTTTCCTTTTTTTAAGGAACACTACAGATATTCTTTTTAACACGTGCAATTTGAATTCATAATAATATCATTTCTTAATGCTGTCTAAAGCAGCAGGATTTTGAACTAGTGGGATCAGTCTTTATACTGACTGCATGATAATGGATTTTAAATTGTTTATACCGATCTTAGCAGCAAAGACCTGAGAGATTTGGAAGAGGAGCAGGTGCAAAAGAAAACAGCCTCTGTTACTATTTCCTACTATGTGTAAATTAGAAAAGTAGACACAAATCTTTAAAACCTTTCCTCAGAACTGCTAAAGAATTTAGGAAATAGGTATCTTCAGTTTTCTTTTTTAAGAAGTTATCCATACATATATTCAATTTGTCAAGCATTTTAACATAATTAACATGTAGTAGACATCCTGCCATCTAGGGGAGGGGTGGGGACTAGGGGGGAAAAATTTATAGTGGAGGACTTTGTAGGGGTCAATGTTGAAAAATTACCCATACATATGTTTTGCAAATAAAAAGCTTTAATAAAAAAAAATTTAAAAAGTGACTAACAGGGAATTGATCAGTAAGGAGATATTCAGGGAGTGCCAAATGCCCTTGATGATGAGTTCAATGAAATACACTCATGAATCCTGAAAAGTCTGGTAGGTATAAAAGCTGAGCCACTGTCAAAAATCTGCAAAAGACTGTCAAAAATGGGAGAGGCACCAAAAGATTGGAGGAGGGCAAATGCTGTTCTGCTTTTCAAAGAAGGAAACTGAACCAAAGCTGCCAACTATGGGCCAATGAGCCCAACTTCAATGCTGGGAAAACTCTAGATCAGGTCATTAAAGACAGAGTTAGGAATATCTGGAAAGAGCAGTGATGAGCAAGAGACAGCTCCACTTTCTCCTGAATAGGTCCTGTCACTGGATTTATATGAAATTGGTAAGTTTTTTGCCTAAACAAATAAGGAACAGTTTCAGAGGGAACCAAGAAGATCTCTGAATGGATTTCAACTAAAGAGAGGAGCAGAATTGCGATGAAAACTTGGAAAGACTTTGGAACTCTAATTAATGAATTATAAACTACAAGTCCAGAGGCCTTGAGAAGAACCACACCTCTATCTCTGGCCACAAGGTGAGCGGCTTGAAAGCCAGAATGATACAAACATTTTTGGACATGACAACTTGAGAATTGGTTTTAATGGACTATATGAATTTGGTTTTATTGTTGACTTGAGTAGGTGGTGGTGAAATAGAAGAGATAATTGCTTGTAAATAACAAATAAATTGTAAAAAAAAAAAAAGTCATCCAGATCTTAACACAGTACTTGGCACACACTAGAAGCTTAGTAAATGTTTATTGAAATAAAAATCTTAAATATTGTCACTACTAATGAACCAAATGCCAATCCTTCAATAAGCATTCATAAAGTACCTAGTATGGGTCAGGCATTATGACACAAATGCAAGCAAAATGTAATCATCCCTGTTCTCAAGGACTTTACACTCAAATTTGGGAAGGGAATGCATAAAGGGGAGCTGAAAAGAAGTCAGGAATGAAGTCTATGGGGGGGAAAGGGCAACCCAGACCCCTTCCCAAAATGAAGGGCCTAGGAAGAACTCACAAATCTTAAAAAAGGCCTCAGCAGTATAGAAATGTTCTTGCATGAAAAATCCACAGTATTGACAGAAATTCCAGAGTAAGAAGGTAATTCTCTAAGTGTAGAGTCCAAAAAAAAGGACCAAGAGAGAAATGTTCTTTTATCAATGCTTTTTTTTTCCTACTGTCAGTCCCATGGCAAAATTAAGAAGAAAAATTGTCATTGTCGAGATTTATCTTGAATACTCCTAGATTCCCTATTTAGTATCCTTTCTCTGTCTTTGTGATATCACCACCCAGTTTTATTGGGTGGTCAAAATTTAAGGACTGGGTGGTCAAAACTTAAGGATTAGTCTAAGCCTTTTACCCATCTACTATTCTCCCTGCTAAAAAATAATGTCTTTTTCAAACTTTTATTCCCATTAAATGTCAGTGACTATTAACATCTTAAAATGTTGCCTTTCCCAGGGTTGATGTTTTTGCTCTTAATAGAGATTTTAGTTCTAAACTATTAAAAAAAACATTAATGATGGATTTTCATGTATAGAAAGTTAGGCCTCTATAAAAACCTGACCCCCTGAAAATAACATTCCCATCACCACCCCCCAGCAACCAACATAGTCCAATTTGGTCCATTTGCTTATTGAATTCCTCAGCAATTTAGATGCTGATCAAATCCAACTGCCAACATGTCTGTTATCTCATCTTCTAACTCAAAGAATAAAAACCTGGTTCAGCAGAATGTTTTAGCAGCAATGAAAAGTTGGGGGAATTTTGGCATGCTGATTTAGTTACTACTTAGACTGTACTAAGGCTATGTAATTAAAGATGAATAATGGTAATTTGATAACAAATGCTTCCCAAACTGTATCTCATTTTAATTTTAATAGTTAACATGCAGTCTGGTTTAATATTAGGTTATTAATATAGTATAAATTACTTTCTATTTTATTGTTTCTTTACAGATTTTACATAGAATCATCATAGCAATGGAAATGTTAACTTCCTGTTTGAGTTTCTGAAACCCTGAAGGGCATGGAAGTTGGCCAGATTACATTTTAGTAAGAAGCTACTGGAAGAAAAATGGCTGCAATATTTTGTTCTGCTCTATTTTCCTGCATCTCATCCAAATCAAGTCTTTGGATTTAAAGTTTTAAATAGACCTACTTACCAGTCTACAGGTAAAGATCCTCTTAGCTTTCTGCAATAAAATCTACTTTTAGAACAAATACAAAGTGCTGGCTTCAGTCCTTCTAAAAAAAAATCTCTGCTTATTTAATTCAAAGTTATTTCACTTGAATATGTATTAGGCACTCACTGTGTGTAAGACACTGTGCAAGGTTGAAGCTGAAGATAAAAAAAAAAGAAAAAATAATAGTACCTGTCTTCAAGGAGATTATATACAATTGGCAAATGCAATATAGAAACATTAAATAATAAATACAAGATAATTTCAGGGGATGGAGAAGGCTAATGTTTTCTAAACAAGATGGAACATTACCTGAGACTTGGACAAAAAAAATGGAAGTGAAAAGAGATTCATTCTTGTGTATTCATTCATTTCAGTATCTGTCACTAACAGCTGTAGACTAAATCTCAAAGTGTTACTTTACTGAGTAGGGCTAGAGAAACAACTCCATACCTGAACAGGAATCTGCTTTATAGAAAGCATCCCTTGAACTCTCCCATTAAACCGAAGCAGATAGCAGACTGAATTAAAAGCTAGAATCTAACAATATATTGTTTACAAGAAACACATCTAACACATAGAGACACATACAGGTTGAAGGCAAAGGACTGGAGCAGAATCTAGTATGTTTCAGGTGAACAAAAAAAAAAAGCAGAGGTAGCAATCCTGATCTCAGATCAAGTGAAACCAAAGATAGATCTAATTAAAAGAGATAAGAAAGGAAACTATATTTTACTAAAGGGTACCATAGATAATGAAGCAATATCAATACTAAATGTATATGCACCAAGTGGTATAGCATCCAAATTCCTAGAGGAGAAGCTAAGAGAGATGCAAGAAGAAATAGAAAGCAAAACTATACTAGTGGTGGATCTCAAACTTGCTCTCTCAGAATTAGATAAATCAAACCACAAAATAAATATGAAAGAAGTTAGGGAGGTAAACAAAATGTTAGAAAAGTTAGGTATGATAGCTCTTTGGAGAAAATTGAATGGAGACAGGAGAGAGTTTACTTTTTTCTCTGTGGTTCATGGAAATTATACAAAAATTTACCATGTGTTAGGGCATAAAAACCTCAAAATCAAGTGCAGAAAGGCAGAAATAGTAAATGCATCTTTTTCAGATCATGATGCAATAAAAATCACATGCAATATAAGGCTAGGAGAAAATAGACCAAAAGTTAATTGGAAATTAAATAATCTAATTCTAAAGAATGAATGGGTGGGGGCAGCTAGGTAGCACAGCGGATAGAGCACCAGCCCTGAAGTCAGGAAGACCTGAGTTCAAATCTGGTCTCAGACACTTAAAAATTCCCAGCTGTGTGACCCTGGGCAAGTCACTTAACCTCAATTGCCTCAGCAAAAAACCAAAAAAAAAAAAAAAAAAAGAATGAATGGGTGAAAGAGCAAATCATAGACATGATCAATAATTTCATACAGGAGAATGACAATAATGAAACAACATACCAAAATTTGTGGGATATAAAGCAGTTATACAGGGGTAATTTTATATCTCTAGATGCTTACTTGCATAAAATGGAGAAAGAGAAGATCAATGAATTGGGCTTACTATTAAAAAAAAACTAGAAAAAGAAGAAATCAAAAACCCTCAATTAAATACCAAATTGGAAATTCTGAAAATAAAAAAATAAATAAAATTTCAAATAAATTGAAAATGAGAAAATTATTGAATTAATAAATAAAACTAAGAGTTGATTTTATTTAAAAAAAAAGTTGTATTTAGTTAATTTGATTAGAAAAAGGAAAGAGGAAAATCAAATTATTAGCCTCAAAAATGATAAGGGAGAACTTTGCTCCAATGAAGAGGAAATTAGAGCAATAATTAGGAGTTACTTTGCCCAACTTTATGCCAACAAATTTGATAATCTAAATGAAATGGAAGAATATCTACAAAAATATAGACTTCCCAGGTTAACAGAAGA
>JAJPUD010036055.1:0-10038 GCA_023553655.1 Myrmecobius fasciatus
TGTAGACAAGATTTTTCTTGCACAAAAATGACAAGTTTGGAAATATGCATACATATATTCGATTTGCCAATATTTTAACATAATTAACATGTAGTGGATATCCTGCCATCTAGGGGAGGGGTGGGGAGTTGGGGGAAAAATTTGTAACGGAAAGCTATGTAAGGGTTATTGTTGAAGAATTACCCACACATATGTTATGCAAATAAAATAAAAAAAATGCTTAAAAAAAAAAGAAAAAGCGAGGCAGCTAACTTTGCACAGCCCTCCCTCACTTAAATTTAATTCACTTGGGTGTCATGGCATTACCTCCTTAATGTAATGGTATTATTTCCAGAATAAGGGACAAACAACAACAACAACCTTACATTTGTGCTGATATACATACATACAACACATATACACAAACATATATACATACAAATAGATAAAGATATATAGTATGTATATTGTTATTTGCATGTTGTCTCTCTCTTCCCCACAAAGAATGTGATTTAGTTGAAGTCAGTGATTTTTTTTTGGTCTGTTGTATTATTCTCAGTGCTTCATACAGTCCATGGCATATAAGAAGTACTGACTGATTCAAAAGACCTCATTTACCTAAGGTAAATAGAATTAATTCTGAGTAAGAGGAAAATAATGGGGTACAAGTCTCAAATAGGAGGAATATCAAAAAAGAATTCACAGGTTAAACCATCTTCCAATCAAAGGGTAATAGCTTTGTTATGATGCCATAAGGTGAGTTAAATTCCCTAGTGGAATATACAATTTATAAGGGGAAAGGGGAAACCTTTTATAAGAAAAAGATGCAAACTATGCAAGTTTCTTGCCTTAGAAAGTCTACTGGTGATTAAGGAATGTTTGCATGCAACAACTTCTAGGGTTGACATCTATATCTTGGCCTCCTGATGTTATATAGTAATTGGGAACCTCAGTTCAAGATAGCTCTGTTTGTTCAAGATTATACTGTAAATTCAAGAAATTTCACAGAGGTCCACTGAGGGACAAGAAAGTCCTGTCAGTATCGCTTCTTGCGGCCCATCTAGACAATGGATTGCTACTAGAGACATAGTCTTTTACTGTGGTCTACCCCATCATATCTTCTTAAACCAAGTGAGAACCAAAATCTTTTGGGGGTACAGGGTGATGGTCTCTGTCTTCTGAAGCTATTTCCTGATAGGAGTAAGCATAAAGCTATTTTTGCCTTATAGGTCCCACTCAAAGAGATGATGTACTCAAGGGCACAGAAGCTGGTCTAAGCAGTATACAGCGAATGCTGAGTCTTGGAGTCCAAAACAGGATGGTATCCAGCATTTGCCACTGAATGTGAATTAGCTGGAGCCTAGAGGAAACAAGTCCAATGAGAAGTGGAGTAGGGAACGTAGTATTGTAAATAGTAAAGGAGTGCTTAGGTGGCCAAGGGGGTACATGTACCAAAATGTTTAAAAGGGGTTTAGGCATCGGGTAGAGAGGATGCTAGACTGATTGAATTTTCAGTTGGCATAGAAACAGGTGCAAAGACATTTTTGCAGATCAAGGCTTTCTACCCCTAGGTTGAATTATTGCACAAATGAATTTACTTATAAAAGGCTGATTTTACTCCAATTATGCTTAAAACTTTAAAATTCTCTTCTTCAAACCATATTGAAGATGTTTCTGATTTAGTTTCAATGATCAATAACAACTAGATCCCACAAACAGTTGTATCAATACCTAACTAAACTTATCTCATTTTGAAATACTTAAGTACTTTATTTCATATAGATATGTATATAGCAATAGACAGATGACAAAGTCAAATACTCATTTACATGATCTTTCAGGATATAATGACTATGTATTTTTATATTGAAAACAGTGAGATATTACATACTTGCATTGTGCTCATGTCTTCTACTGTCCCTTTGCAATTTACTATAAAAGAAAAGCAGGGATATGATTATAGAGCATTTTTAGTTTATATGAGTTCCAGTAAGAGTTGCAGTTGACAACTAATCATGCAGTAACAATTCCATCTCATAGTCAGTCAGGAATAATCAGGTGCAAGCATTCCTGATCAAAATAACATTATGGAAAACTGAGCCAGAAGGATCCCACCTTAAGTAAAACCAAAGGTTGTTCTTCCAGTTTTTGCCCAGATATTGACCTCCACCTGTAAAAGTTCAGGATCACAGCCTTATGAGTAGTTGATCAGAAAATCATATCTGAATTATAGTTCCAAGAGATTTTATCTCAAACAGCAAGTTTTACTAATTTTAGGTAGGTTCAGCTCTCAGGCATCACATATCCTAAATAAGAAGTATTGACTATAAACATGTTCAAAAGTAAATAAACATTGACTACTGCTTTAAGAATCCCTTTAAATAATGGGAACAACTTTAAGGTGACACAATACAACCAATTAAATTAGCTCTATTACAGTAGCAAAGTTTACCATGACTAACAAACATAACAAATTTTACTTAACATCTTTTCCTTGCTTTGTTTTTTCTTCTCCTTGAGTTTGAATTTATTCTGATAAAAAGATCAACCTTTAGAAACTGCTCTATATAATAAGCAGATTTGCCAATCCTTAGCTAGTCAAGTTTTTTGTTTAGGAACTCTATGCCCTAAACTATTTTATTTCTTAGGGATGATGACCTTGTTCACAAGATGGTTTAAAGAAACCTGGCAATCTTATAAATTAAGGGGAATCGTGGAGAAGGACTGAGCTTGCTGCTCCTGCCTGCCCACTCCATCTATCCTTAGGATTGCTGTAGGCTGTGCTCTTTGATACCTCCCCCATTCTGTGAAAAAGTGGGGGGAATAAACTAATTCTGAGGCATACTCTCATACCCCAAGGCTAAGTGCTTTGAATAAACAGCAATCACTAATTTTAGATTTTATCATTATGACAGTAACTCCAAATAATTAGCAATCTTACAATTTTCATAAGTGATAGACAAATTAGTTTAGGTGTAACTTCCTCTAAACTTACAAGCAATTCCTTAAATTGTAGTTATAAAACACTAAAAAAAAAACCAGGGTTAGCATAACTGAAAAAATAACAATAGACTTTAAATTTTTTTTCTCCTTCTTTTAGTTATTCAGCTTATAACATTCAAATTTTTGAATAACAAACCAAATTTGTATTCTACAATCTCAGAATGAATCCATTTTTTATCAATTAGTATTTACTGAGTCATATCACTTAGTAGTGGACCCAACTGATGGGAATTTTTACTTTTCTCAAACTATTGCTGTTCTGGGAGTTTGGGGAAGAGCTTGGGGCTTCCTCCTTCTTTTCCCTCAATTAAATTTTAGGGAGAAAACAAGACAATTCTTAAAATTCAGATAAAATATAATCTTATCACAAAAATGGGTAGGAATCATCTAATTTACAATCAAGCTTCCAATTTTAATACACCCACCAATTTAAAAAGTTACAGTACAATTGACCAGCACTTGAACTTTGGTTTGTAATTCTCTTAAATTCTAGCTAAATCTTCCAGTCAAATGCAATTATCTTTTGGTTATTTCACAATTCACACAAACCTCCTTTCTTTTTGTGAGCCAAGAAAGAGATGCCATTTCTTATTTCAGAATGAAGACCTTCACCCTGGAATTCTTACTGGCACAGCTTCCTAAATCTGCCTCTTTATTTTCTTTCCTGTCTACCCATCCCTGTGGCAGTTAAGGAGGGGAAAAGGGTGAGAAAAAGAAAAAAGACTCTTTTTTTTCTATGCACCATCCTCCTATTCCTCAGGAGCCCAGATTTGGGTATCCCATTAATTACCAATCTGAGTGACATTAATTTACTTGAATATGCTTCCAAATTACCTTACAGATAAAATCATTTATCTCAACATTGGCAGTATGTGTTAGTTACACCTAAAAACCTATATAAAGCTATCCATTCAGTTATCTCCAATAAAAAGTTAACAGTCATAGCATTTGCCCAATGCTAAATACTTTTATAGTCATGTGATCTTCACAACAACCCTAGGAGATGGGTTTAATTATTATCCATTTACAGAATGAAGTAGTGTGTGTTCCTGTGGAAATACAAGAGTGGGTTCCAGCTACTTCCAAACCCATTAACAGATTAAAAAAGACTTGATTTCTTTCTTAATACACCCCCCCAAAAAATTTTCCAAAATAAAAATTATACTTTTTTTCCTTTTTTTTGTCCTGATTTTCTTTAGCTTTTAGATTCTGGAAAGAGTTAATACTCTCTCACAATTTTCAACACCATTACCTATTAAAGAAAAAAAAACAGCTTTTATGGTATTAATATATATTTTAGATAAATTACTGAAATCCTAAAATGATTACATTTAAGGTTATGATATAAAAGCTTAGATCATAGTGTCTTAAAAAAAAGAAAAATATATAATTTTGTTCTTTAACCCCCCCAGCCTGTAGAAGATTTTTCCCCCTTTGACTGCGTTTTAAATCTTCCACGGTAACAGAATCTTGCTTACAACACAAACATGACATAGACATTCTGCAAACACAGAGACACAGCACAGTCAGAATAACAAAGCATATATACTCATTTAAAAAGAAAACAAGAGAGACCTGTCAATGGGCCATTTTTTCCTAAGCCTCCAGGGTAGACTGAGGCCAGACAATGTTACAAAAGAAAATTCAAGATGTCCCATTTTAAGATTTGAAGACTGATCTTATTCCATTTCTGCAAAAGGCAGCCTAAAGGTTAATTCTGGGGAAGAGAAGAGAATTGGTCTATTTTTTCCAGTAAGCTGTAAAAGGAGAGGGGAGGGAGAAACCAAAATTTCTGTAATTATTAGCTATGTCAGCATCCTGGAGAGAGAGGAAGTAAACTGTAGATATTCCCAAGACAAGGCATCCTGTCAAAATTCTATAAGAGCCCACAACTTAACAGACCTGACTCAAAACCCAAAAGTCTTTCTAAGTGCTTGAAGGGACAACCCAACTTCAGGGCAAAGGGAAGCTTACCTTGACTGGGAGAGGCCTTAGAGGCAACAGACTGTTCCTCACACTGGGAACCAAAGTGATAGGGTACAAGTCATGAAGATGGGGAGTCATCAAGAAACAATTCATGAGTTCAGGCCATCTTCCAGTCAAAGGGCAAAAGCTTTATTATGGTGCCATAAGGTAGGCTAAGTTTCCTAGTGGAACTTGAAATGTACAAGGGGAAAGGGGGATCTTTTACAGGGAAAAGACTCAAAGCATGGTGTGTTAACTATATTAGTTGCTTGCCTCAGAAAGTCAACTTGTGATTAAATAATGTTTATACAAAACAACCTCCAGGGCTGACATCTATAGCTTGGCTTCCTGATTGTATTTAGTAACTGTGGTTACTAAATAGTAACAAGACAGCTTAATTTGTACAAGATAATACTGTCAATGCAAGAAATTCCACAAAGGCCCACTTAGGAACAAAATAATCCTGTCACTATTCCTCCCTGGGGCCCATCTAGACCCTGGGTTGCTATCAGGACTAGGGCCATTTGCTAGGGTCTATTCACTCCATGAAAAAGATTCTTGGTTTCCTTCATTTTACTAACTATGATATCTCTGTGGAGGTAGGCAAGTAGGCAAAGCATTTATGAGGGATGGTAATTTTATTTGGCACATTTCTGTATTTACAAATTCAGTCTGTTGTGTTTTAAAATCCAGTTCCACAGTGGCCAATTTAGAGATCTGAGTTTTAAAATGTTGAACTGCCAAGGTCTGGACCATACCCATCTGAGAATAAAATGGCTTGTTGAATGTAATTGAAAACAGGAAGGGGTTTAGTTATTGTTGTCTCTTTATGTGCACATGCACAATCTCTTTGGTAAATCTGTAAGTGTCAGAGAAATGGGGTAGGGAGGCTTTTCTGCAGTAGCAGAGAAAAGGCAATTGATAAATTAAAAAAAAACAATATCTTTTTTAAAAATTTAAAATTTAATCATTTAATTCCATCAATTATTTTTTTTCAACATTTGACTTCAATTCGCCATCAATTATTTTTTTATTGATTTGATGGTTTCTAACACTAAATATATCTTAGTTGCCTGAGGGGAATCTTACTTTGTGTACTGTTGTATTTCTAAGGTATCTCATGATTCTACAATTTCTTTTTCTCTTTATTACCTCTGTGTTAAAGTTCTAAAATAGGAGATCTTAAATTTTTGTATGCTTTGGACTCAGTGGCATGTTGGTAAATATTTAACAACCAGCTCTTTGAGGGGGTGGAAGGGGAGCAGGCAAGAGTAGATTCACAAGTTTATTTATACTACCAACATTTTTTTCTATTAATTTTGTAAGTCTAGGGAATCATCAAAACAGTAAATAAACTCTTAATTTATAGTGTTTGCAAATTTTGCTGTGTAAGTGCTCACAGTGAAAATTATATAATTGGCTGTTATGAGCCATTATGAGCCATTCCTTTATGAAAACTTCTGGCAATCTGGTGAAGCTTATGCACCTCTTCTCAGAATAATGCTTTTAAATTAATAAAGTTGAAGATATGGAATTGCAAAAGTAACCAATTATATTGAAATGTAGTTGTTGAAATACTAAAAAAAAGTTAATGAATTAATCTGAAGAAAAAAGGATCAAAACTACATTTATTTTAAAGTGAAGAAAAATATTTTGTTCTATAGTCATGTTAAAAATAGCCCAAAAGTCATACTACCAAGAAGTAAATTTCAGTAGTGTATTAGAGATATGGGATAAATTTTATAGCCTAAATTTTTTTTTGCTTTTTGCTGAGGCAATTGGGGTTAAGTGACTTGCCCAGGGTCACACAGTTAGGAAGTGTCTGAGACCAGATTTGAACTCAGGTCCTCCTGACTTCAGGGCTGGTGCTCTAACTACTGCACCACCTAGCTGCCCCTAACCTAAATTTTTTTAAAAAAATTTAAAACAGCAATTGGGTAAGGTTTATTTTTTTATTTTTTAGAACTTCTTCTAGAGGCAAAATGCTCCTGGTCTTCAAGAAAGAATCTGCCATGTTTCTTTTCTGAGTAAGTTTTTATATATAATTTATTATCTCCCCCCTAAATTGCAGGTTTGCATGAAAAAAAAAAGAGAAAAGAAGAGATTTTTGGTATAATAAGGAAGCTGACAATTTTTTTTAACCATAACAGACCTAGTGAATGTTACCATAATTTATGCACGTATCCTGATTCTAATTAAGTAATAGCAGAGGTTGCTTTTGAATTTATAAGGCTATAATCAGCTCCCCTGTGCTCCATTAATGCCACCGCTCAGTCTGTGGTGTTAATTTCACACTACAGTGGGAGCTAGTGGTTGTTGCCAAATATACTCATAAGTCACAGGCAATTTGGATTATTACTGTAGTGCTCTCTGCATGGAGAAATGAGCTAGTTCATAATCACTTTTTAAAGTCATTATTGAGTATTTGAGAATGATAGCTCTTCTGACTTTGATGAAGCAGAGTGAGGTTGTTTGGCTTTAATCAGCAAATGATCTCAAGATGTAATAAATACAGGTAACCCCCAGCAGAAATAGCACAGGTCAAGGTGTTTTTTGTTTGGTTTTGTTTTGGGGTTTTGTTTTTTTTTCCCCTGAGGCATGAGAGAGCTTTAAAGTTCTGAACCTGTCCTACAGATGGCTCTATGTAGGGTTGATTATCGTTGTAGCAGAATGGCTGGCCTAGAATCTGTTCCATTTGAAGACTTTGGATGGAAATGAATACCTTTACCAAATATAGGGAATTTTCTGGCTAAAATATGGACTTCTACTGTAAAATCAACTGGGACAGTTTCATTGTATAACATTTTAAAAAGAATATTTACCTAAAAATATCATGAAAAAAGAAGAAAAGGGCAAAGACTCATTATATTAACTCTTGGGCTGCCATAATATTGATTAGTTTGGTAATAACCCCTGGTTCATTTTGTATTTTAGCATGATTTCCTCAAGAGGCATCAACCAGGTTCTAAGAATAGCAAAACATATGAAGAAGAGTTCAGTGCTCACAATGCAAATGAATGAGGCTGCATACTGAACTTTGTTAGTTCTTTCTCCTTCCTGTGTCTTAGGTCCATCATATCTTCCTTAGAAAGGAATGAATAGGCACCTACTCAGGTTAATTATAAGGTCTTATTTCTTTTATGTTCCTTATCCATGGTCCCAGCTCTTTCCTTTTTTCTTCTGCAAGAAACCTAATGGCCACATGCTCTATTTGTCCATTCATTCTGCTATACAACATGATATTCAAAAAAAAAACTATGATAAAGTCATTTGTACTAATGTAAAAATGGCTAATAAGGCTACTTCCTCTTCTAATCATATTTTAACGTAGAATAAAACTGCCAGTCAACTATTTCCTGGGGAGCAGCTAGAGCATTCCTGGCATCTATTGCCTCTTTTTTTTATTAAAGCTTTTTATTTTTCAAAACATATGCATAGATAATTCTGCAACATTAGCCCTTGCAAAACCTTGTGTTCCAGTTTTCCCCCTCTTTTCTCAACCCCCTCCCCTAGATGGCAAGTAGTCCAATATATGTTAAACTTGGTAGAAATATATATTAAATTCTGGATCCAGCCATTCTGGAGAGCAATTTGGAACTATGCTCAAAAAGTTATCGGGCTCTGCATACCAATTGACCCAGCAGTGTTTCTATTGGGCTTATATCCCAAAGAGATCTTAAATGAAGGAAAGGGACCCACATGTGCAAGAATGTTTGTGGCAGCCCTTTTTGTAGTGGCTAGAAATTGGAAACTGAATGGTTGTCTATCAATTGGAGAATGGGTGAACAAATTATGGTATATGAATATCAGGGAATATTATTATTCTGTAAGAAATGACCAGCAGGGAAGATGGCGAACTGCAGACAGCTTTCTCTGTGAACTCCTTTGGGACCTTCCCTCAGACCCAGACAAAGTGAGCCTCCGAACTGGTTTTTGAGTGAAGGCTCCACCAAACATTTGGACTACAACGCACTTCTATCAAAAGTCTACCTTGAAAGAACTTCGGAGAAGGTTAGCCTCAGGGGAAATCGGCCCCTGGTCGCTATCAGACTCCAGCTGGGGCGGAAGTCAGGGCTGCGATAGAGGGGCGGATTTAAGGCACCCAGGAAGCCCCTGGGAGACACCTGGGCCACTTTACTCTGCTTGCTGGCAGGTGCTTTGGCAGATCTGCCTTTGGTGAAGGGTGGATCGAGAGCAGCTGAAAACGTGGTCCTAGTGCGAATCTAGCCCGATCAGCCTCAGACCGGAAGTCAACTCGGCAAACTGCCCCAGGGCAAATACAAATTGTTGCAATTTTCTCTGTTTTTGACCAATATCCCAACTTTAAACCATGAGCAAGAAGCAGAAGAGAGCTCTCACCATAGAAAGCTTTTACGGAGAAAAAATAGAACAGTCCCCAGATCCTGACATTATGAAAACAATCCCAGATGAAGCCACAAAGGCAGACTTAAGTTGGTCTCCCTTTCAGAAGGCTTACCTGGATGATTGCATTAAGAATCTCAAAAGAGAGCTAGAAGAACAATGGGGAAATACATTGAGATCAGGGCAACAGAAATATCAAAAACTGGAAAATAGGAATGGTGAATTGGAAAAAGAAAACAGTTCATTGAAAAACAAAATTGGTGAATTGGAAAAAATCACCAATTCACTGGAAAACAAAATTGGTGAATTGGAAAAAGACAACAATTCACTGAAAAATAAATCTGGCAAAATGGAAAAAGAATGCATTGAATCAAGAAACTCAATTGGCCAGCTACAAAAGGAGCTAAAAAAGATAACTGAAGGAAATAATACTTTAAAAATTAAAATTGAACAAATAGAAGTAAATGATTCAATAAGACTTCAAGAATCAGTTAAACAAAAACAAAAAAATGAAAAAATAGAAGAAAATATGAAATATCTCCTGGGAAAAACAACTGACTTGGAAAACAGATCCAGGAGAGACAATTTAAGGATTATCGGACTCCCTGAAAGCCACGATGAAAAAAAGAACCTGGATGCTATCTTCCAGGAAATCATGAAAGAGAATTGCCCTGATGTTTTAGAATCAGAAGGCAAAATTGGCATTGAAAGAATTCACCGAACACCTCC
>JAJPUD010036057.1:0-10038 GCA_023553655.1 Myrmecobius fasciatus
CCCTGGGACAGAACGGGACTTTCTGGGCCTGTGGGACAGAGGTGGGACTGGGCAGGGACTCAGTCGGGCCCTGGGACAGAACAGACTTCCTAGGCCTGTGGGACAGAGCTGGGCCTCCTGGGCTGAGGAGCAGACCCTGGGACTGGGGAGGGACTCACCTGGGCCCCTGGGACAGGGCAGGGACTCACCTGGGCCCCTGGGACAGGGCAGGGACTCCCTGGGCCTGTGGGACAGAGCTGGGCCTCCTGGGCTGAGGAGCAGACCCTGGGACTGGGCAGGGACTCACCTGGGCCCCTGGACAGGGCAGGGACTCCCCTGGGCCCCTGGGACTGGGCAGGGACTTACCCAGGCCTCCTGGGCTGAGCTGGGTCCCTGTGCTTCCTCCTCCTGCCCAGGTGGCTGCCATGCAGGCGGGGCTGCTGAAGGTGGTGCCCCAGGCAGTGTTAGACCTGCTCACCTGGCAGGAGTTGGAGAAGAAGGTGTGTGGGGACCCCGAGGTCACAGTGGATGCCCTTCGAAAGCTGAGTGAGTGCCCGACATCCAGGCGGGAAGGGGAGGGGAAGGGGGGTCTGGGCGGGGGTCTCCGCTCCTTGGTGGGCAGGCTGGGGGGAGATGGCAGCCAGCCGAGCCGCAGGGAGGCTCCCCTGGCTCAGGCCCCCTCCCTTTCCCCCGCCCCCCTCTCCGCGCCTCGGCCACAGCCCGGTTCGAGGACTTCGAGCCGTCAGACACCCGCGTGCAGTACTTCTGGGAGGCCCTCAACAACTTCACCAATGGTGAGTAAGGGGGGGCCGGCCTGGCCTGCTGCCCACCTCCTGATGACCTTTGTTTCCCATGGAGGGGCCGCCTGCATGGGGCCTCACGTGCTGTATCATTCCTCAGAGGACCGGAGCCGCTTTCTCCGCTTTGTCACCGGCCGCAGTCGTCTGCCCGCCCGGATCTACATCTACCCAGACAAGCTGGGGTCAGTGGGTGCCCGGGCAAGGGCTGGGGGAGTGGGGGCCGGAGGGCACTTATGGGAACGTGCCCTGCCCTGCAGGCGGCCATGAGAAGCCAGGGCGATGTAGGGGAGGCCCCGCTCTGCCTGGGGGGGCCCTCCCTTCTGTATAAGATGGGGGGGGGCAGATGGCTTCCAGGGCTCCCTCCAGCTCCCACCTCGATGCTCACCCTGTGCCCAGTGCCCTTGTGCTGCCAGGGCTTATTTCTAAGTGTGTGTCTCTGGGAGCAGCACCCACAGATGGAGGGTGGACAGGTGAGGCGGTCCCCCCTTTTACTGAACGGGAACTTCCCTGCCCTGGTTGAGCACCCTGTGGGTTGTGGGGTAAGGGGGGCCCTGGCTCCTGACTTCTTGGCTTCCCGCCCCCCAGCTCAGAGACTACAGACGCCCTGCCCGAGTCTTCCACCTGTTCTAGCACTCTCTTTCTGCCCCATTATGTCAGGTGAGTGGCCGCCGCTTCAGCCGGCCCAGAGAGCCCCTGCTAGGAGTTTGAGGGGGTCAGCGGGAGGGGAGGTGCAGGGAGGGGCCGTTAGGCCAGACGTCAGGACAAACAGCCCCGCTCTCCTCGGCTGATCCAAAGCGGAGCGGGCTGCTTTGGGGGGCAGTGAGCCCCCCGCCATTCCCCCGCAGGAAGCCAATCGGAGACCTTGTGGCCGGGATTCTAGGAGACTGAGGTCCCTGAGAACTCCCCAGTGGGCCCCTCCCACCACGTTTCTGTCTGTGCTTGTCGAGGGGTTCAAGGCTGGGGAGCAAGATGCTTGGGTCCCTCCCCCCACTTCCCCAGCCTCGGTTTCCCCTGTGCCCAGACATTGGCACTGTCCCCCCTTTCCCCACACAGCGCCAAGGTGTGTGAGGAGAAGCTGAGATATGCTGCCTACAACTGTGTGGCGATTGACACGGACATGAGCCCCTGGGAGGAGTGAGCACCCCAGCTTGGCAGTGCCCGCAGGGCCCCCGGGCAAGTTGGCACTGGGCTCTGGACTTCAGAGTGCCTCAGGACAGCAGCGAGTGCCTTCTCTACTGTGCCTCTGCTGGGGGGCCGATGCCCTCCCCATCCTTCTGAGGTTGGGCTGCCTCCAGGGGGCTGGAAGGCAGCTCCTACCCAATAAACCACTTTACCCCTCTCTCGGGTCAACAGTGGTTTCTTGGAGTCGTGGGGGGATGCAGGGGTCAAGTTCTGGCTGGCTGCAGGTGCCTTTGAGTGCTTGGAACCACCCAGGCCAGGGTGTCAGGGCCTGGTGAGGCAGCGGGCAGGGTTCTGGTGCTACCCGGCTTCAGGTCCACCCCCCCTCTCAGCCTCCCTGGAGCCTGTGAGACAGTCGTGACCGTCCTCGCACACGCTCCCAAGGTACATTCTTAGGAGACTCCTCCAAGAGGAGCGGCCATCACTTCTGTCCCTTCTTGGATTTTTCTGGGGGTGGAAATGCCCTGAGATCCTACTTTGGGGAGGCGAGCAGACATAATCGGAACCCAAAGTATAGTCTAGTTAGAGTGGGATCCTGGGCGACCACCAGGGAAGCCTTATCCGGCCTTTAAGGCACAGGGTCCTACTCTTTCTTGTGTCATGGACCCCTTTGGGCCATCGAGTGAAGCCTGTGGACTCCTCAAAAAGATGCTTTAAAATTCTCTGTATAGGGGCAGCTAGGAGGCACAGAGCACCGGCCCTGAAGTCAGGAGGACCTGAGTTTAATTCCAGCCTCAGTCATTTAACATTCCCTAGCTGTGTGACCCTGGGCAAGTCACTTAACCCCAATTACCTCAGCAAAAATAAATGAATAAAAATAAAATTCTCTGTATACCTAACAGATAATCACAGAAGAAACCAGTTATAGTAAAATGCTGCTCTCATGTTAAAAAAATAAAAACAAAAATAAACTTATGGACCCAGGTTAAGAACCCTGCCTTAAGGGATTGTCCACTTGGGGCTTTCGGAGTCTTTCCTGAGAGCACAAGTTGGGCTGTTCTCAGGCTGGGGAGACGGGTCATCCTCCCTTTTGTCCCTAGCAGTCTAGAAAAGAGAGGGCTTGGGCCGTACCCTCAGAGGATGGGAGGTGGGTGGGCTAACCTTCCTCTGGATAATCTCCAGATTTTCAAGGTCCTTCCTAAATGCAGCCCCCAGCTCTGAGCAGACTCCAGATAGGTGTGATCCGACTAAGGCCGGGGAAGACAGGGATGATGGCTTCTTTCCTTATTTCTTGGAGCTTGGCTTTTTAGCACGGGTTTTTTTGGCCATCCCGTCATGCTGCTCATCAGGAACTTGTAGTCAAGCCACCAAAACCCCGCTCTCCCCTATCTTTCTCTTATAAACTGCTATCTCACTACGCCTCCCTGATCCTGTGCTTGTGATGCTGATTGTTTGAGCCCAAGTGTAAAATTTTACATTTATTCCTGCTGTGTTTAGTCTCCTAAAACTTTCCTATCACATTTATTTGTGTGTTCTCCCATTCAATTATATACTCCTAAAGAGCAGGAACTTAATGTTTTATATGATGGTGGTCTTGATAGATGGATTAGGACTCCTTTCCTCAATTCCCACCCATGCTAATTGATCATATCCCCAGGGACCTGGCTCCATTTCCCTTTTATTTTTAATATTTATTTATTTATAACTTACCTTTCTATCTATTTATTTTTTTGCTGAGGCATTTGGGGTTAAGTGACTTACCCAAGGTCACGTAGCCAGGAAGTGTTAAGTGTCTGAGGCCAGATTTGAATTCAGGTCCTCATTCTGGTGTGTTTCCTTCAGTATCAATCAACAGTTTTCCCTTCAATGTCCTCTAGCTTTTGCCAATTAATGCTTCTTCAGTGTCACCGACACCACTAATTGGAACCCTCAATATCAATGATCATTTAACATTAAGTAGCTTATAAAAATGTGCACCCAGAATTAGCTAGATCAGAAGCAGGGGGACGAGCTCCCTCCCATATACTACCCCGGTCCTTGGCGGAAAGGGGAATTTACAATGAAAGCTGGAAAATCTCTGGATTAGGTCTGGGCTTGACCATTTACTTCCAGATCACCTTTTTAGACCTCAGTTTCCTCATTTGTCCAATGAAAGGATCACAACTACATGACTGCCAATGTCTCTTTTCAGCTCTAAATCCATGATCTCCCCGACTTCCTGCCTTTGGGGAGACACTGAAGGGAACTATCTCCTTGTGGGAGTCTTAACCTTTTTCCATCCATATTTACTATGGTCAATAAATGGTGGCCATGATATGTTGAATAGCAGAGTTCCGTGACTAAGGGGGCTGGGGACTTATAAAGACGAGATTCTAGGTATAGGGTAGGGATATTAGAGCTGTGTATTAATATTCTCGATAATTTGAGCAATTTTAGCCCCTGGATGATTTCTAAACCTTGTTACCTTTCTTGAAGTTTATTCAGTCTGTCTTGAGCTGGACAGTGGTTTTATTCCATCAGACTCTGTTCCGGGGGCTTGGTTAAATGTGGTTTTCGAGGGAAACTGGAAGAGCTCGAGCAGCTTCCTGACTTTACTCCGCCATCCCCGGAACTCTCTAAACCTTGTTACAATGCTTGAAGCTATGGATCATAGAGTTGGAATAAACCAGGTAATTGGAGGCTGAGCATGGCCTTTCATGCTTTCATGGCCAAAGGAGATCTCTTGTGGCTCCTATTCTTTGGGACTTTTTAGGGTTTTCTTGGCAGCGACTGGAGTGGCTTGCCATTTCCTTCTCCAGTTTATTTTACAGCTGAGGAAACCGAGGCAAATGGGTAAGTGACTTGTCTAGGGTCACCTGGCCTGAGTTGGATTTTAACGTAGGACTTCCTGATCATAAGCCTAGTGCTCTGTGCACTGTGCCATCTAGCAGCCCCACCAGAGGGGATACTGTGGCACTTTGGGATATTATTCACTCATGCAACAGAAAAGGTATGGGGTGATTCACTTCACTGGTGGCTCCAGGAGAGCTCAGGGACCTGCTAGACAGTTGTTTGCTGGATGATTAATACAGTGACATGCTTCCATCATGTAGATGTAAGGAAGGCTGTCCAGGAGCCAATTTGTATTGCCTACACCAGTGTCATTGTAGTGTCTCAGGTATCACGTGAGGGAAATGAAAGATATCATGAGAAAAGCACTTTGTAAACAATAAGTCATCAAAAACATAAACTATTTTTCTTTTTTTTTCCTGCTGAGGCAATTAGGGTTAAGTGACTTGCCCAAGGTCACACATCTAGGAAGTGTTACGTGTCTGAGGTCAAATTTGAACTCAGGTCCTCCTGACTTCGGGCTAGTGCTCTATTCATTGGGCCACATGAACTATTTTTCTTTGTGGAGGCTTGCATAATACTACTACATGAGATGATCTCCACTTAACAGTTCAGGTGACTTCAAAGTCACCAGTGTCTAGGAAGCTCCAGAGTAAAGACACAAATATATGGTGGGAAGAAGGGTTCTGAGTTCAGTTGGGCAACCTCTGTAAACAATTGATGCCCTTGAGCCCAGTGCTGCCCACCTCTGAGCCCCATGCTCCTCTCTGCCACCCCTGTACTAGAATGTGAGTTTGAGGGCTGGAATCTGTGAGTTTGCCTTTTTTTTGGTATCTCACTAGTAACAGATGCTTGTTGCCTGCCTCCCTGCCTGCCTTATTAGTCATCCTCCAACGTCTGCTTTGACTTATCGGTTGGCTCATACTGTGACTGCCAGCCTGGCTGACACATGTGCCAAATACACAGCTGGGAAAAGTCACTGGGTTCATGGGCTTGCTCCCTTCATGAGAGTTTTGCCATTCTGATGACAGCTGGGGAAACCACCAAGAACAAATACACATGTGTTTACAGATTATTCCACACCCCATTAAAGAAGGCATTTTCCTTTAATTCTCTTGGAAACACTAAGCAAATACCAGGAAACTACGTTAAGGCTTTTGATAACCCCTTTTGGCCATTCCTGGGCTTGGGAACAAAATTAACGAAACCCCAATGTTTGAGGGCTGACATTTGGTTGATAAATTGGGCTCTTTCTTATCTTCCCCTTCGATCCAACAATCTGAAAACAGTGATTTCCTTTCCCAATGACTATATATATCCCAATTAGTGGTTAGGGGAGAAGGGTCCTGCAGTGAGACGATAGGGTAAGCTCAGACAAACAGCTGAGGACCCTTAGGTCTGTGAGAACTTTCTGGCTTCCTACAAGGTCCCCTTCCCAGCATCCTGGGGCAATAAGGAATATGAAATAATCATGTAAGTAGAAACCTATGGAGTCATTTCATTAATTGCCCGGAAAAGTTAAGGTTTTCATATTCATGTTGGCAGAGGGCTGGAACAGAGACCAGGCTCAGCCTCGGTCTGACCTGCAGGGCCAGCCAGGTGTGGAAGCAGCTAGGGACCCTCTGGGGGACCCTTGGCACCACAATTTTAGGGTCTGTAATGTTAAATATCAAACAAAGCCCAGAATCATGGAGAAAATTCCCAAATGAAAACGGGGCTCCTGTTCTATTATTTCATAGGCAGGAGTATTAAAGAGTTGGACTTCAGTCTACCCTCCCCAGCAATGAAAGTTTAATTTAACTGGGCCTCCTGTTTCCCTCCCTGTTCTTTGCTATTCACTTTTTTCTTTCTTTGATTTTTTTGTTTTGTTTTGTCAACCTTCTTCCCTTGCCTGAAAATCCCTCATGTACCACCATGAAGAACCAACAAAAAAGCAGACACACCAAGATTTGTTGGGTGGGAAGCTTACTAACCACCAACTGTCATTTTATTTTCACATCTCCTATGACTCAAGATTAAGAAATAAGGATCACATCTAATATGACTCAAGGTTAAGAAATAAAGCCTAAGGATTTGTAGGAAAAATTGAAACCTCAACATTTTATACCAGATATAATTTATTTAAGAAGAAAATCCAGGGACACCAGACAAGGAGAATCTCCAGATAACAACAAAAAATGAAATTACCATTTCTTAACAAAAAAGGAAACAGCTATTTACCAATATGGAAACATTCCAAATCTGCTATCTGTGTGCAATCAGACTAGCCACTTGTTAATACCAACTTAAGAGAATTAAAAAGAAGATACAATGTGTTCCAAAACAGCCCCAACCTGACCTGCTTGAAATGAGAGAGAAATAAAGGAACAGAAATTGACATAGACAATCAGTATTTCCTAAGGAAGTTCAACTGATTTATTTAAATCAATTTTCACAACTAAGAGACTCAATGATTTGCCTCAGGAAATAAACATTTGATCTTGTCCATCAACAGGGGCAGCTCAGTGGCACAGTAGATAGAGCAGTGACCCTGAAGTGAGGAAAAGCTGTGTTCAAATCTGGTTTCAGACACTTGCTAGCTATTACCTTGTGCAAGTCACTTCACCCTGTTTGCCTCAATTTCCTCATTTGTAAAATGATCTGGAGAAGGAAATAGCAAGCCTCTCCAGCATCTTTGTCAAGAATACCCCAAATGAAGTCTTAATAAGTTAGACACAGCTGAAGAAAAATGGCAGAACAACATACTTTTTAAGAAAATCTGGCATACAGGGAGACAGATTAGAATAAAGACACATTTGGATAATCTTAGTGAAAAATAGAAGATTATGAATCTCATCACCTAACAAAATAGTGAGATGGAGGGAAAATGAATTTCTAGAAAGCTTAGGAAGTGACCCAGTTCAGCTAGACTTGTTAACTTTTGAAAACTAGAAGAGACCTGTCTTTATTACTATAAGAAACTGTTCTCTTCATCAGAGATTGGAGAGCTACCATGTTTGGAATCTATCTTAGTTCTTGGTGTTCTACCTATGTAAAGAAGTAGAAGGAGCACCATCAGACTTATTCTCTAGAGAAATTAAAGAAGAAAAAGATCGATAAATATAAAGACATTTATATTGGCTCTTTTTGTGGTAGCAAAAAATCCTTTCATTTAGGGAAAAGATGAAAAAGTTATGGTATATGAACATAATAGAGCAGGACTTTGCCATGAGAAATAGTGAAGGGGATGGTTTCAGAGAAGTCTAAAAGGACACGTAGAAATGGAGCCAGAGGGAAGTGAGCAGAACCAGAGAATTTATATGCTAACAACATTGTAAAGAAAAACAACTTTGAAAGACTTTAGAACTCTGGCCAATCCAATTGCCAGTCACAACTCCACAAGACTGATGGTGAAGTCCTGACAGAGGTGAGGGATAGGAGACAGAATTGGGACAGATCCTGGAGAGCTCTGCACGGGCAGAGTGGGCAAGAGGGTGTGTCGCCCCAGGAGAGGGTGGACAAGGTGGCCAGATGGAGAATGAGCAGGGATGGAGATGGCGTCTAGTTGCTAGGAAACCTCCGCCTGGGGAGATGCAGGACCGGTATTTAGGGCCCTCTGGTGGGCAGTAAGAGGACTGTAGCATGTCCAGAGACCCAGGCCAGGTGCTGGATATGCAGGAGCGCTCACTTGTTGGGTGTGAATGTGTTGCCCCCTGGTGGATAAATTGGTCAATTCTTGGTAGATGATGTTTGGCACTTCTGTGGCCTTGATTACACTAGGGCAGTGCCCCAGAGTGTCACCTGGAATAGCCACGAGTGCCCACCCAGTGTGTCACTTATTAACCAGCAGCTTATGCTCACTGTGTGGCTTAGGTGGACTGTGGTTTGTTATATGGGCTGTGTGAAGGGGGATGCTGGCTGCTTGGGAAGCCAGGGGCAGGATGGAGCAAAGGCTTAGAAGGTCCTGGCATCCTGTGCCTGGCACAGAGTGGGTACTCAGTGAAGGCCAGAGGACAAGAAGGAAGAACCTGGCTGGGGGAGAGAAATCCACCTGTGGCTGCTCCTCTCCCTCCTCCTTTCCTCCTCCTCCTTCCATCACTTCCACCTTCTCCCTCTCCCCTTCACCTCCTCCTTTTCCTACTCTTCCTCCTCTCCTCCTTTTCTTGTTCGTCCTCTCTCTTTTACCACCACCACCTCCTCCTCCTCTTTCTCCTCTTCCTTTTCTTGTTCATCCTCCTTTCTCCTTTACCACCTCCTAATCCTTTTCTTTCTCCCTCTTCCTCTTCCTTTTCTTATTCATCCCCCTTTCTCCTTTCCCACCTCCTCCTCCTCCTCCTCCTCCTCCTTCTTTTTCCCTCCTCCTTCCTTTTCCCTCCTCCTCCTTTTCCTACTCTTCCTCCTCCTCCCTTCATCTTTTCTTTTCTTGTTCATCCTCCTCTCTCCTTTACCACCTCCTCCTCCTCCTCCTTTTCTTGTTCATCCTCTTCTCTTCTTTACCACTACCACCTCCTCCTCCCTTCTCCTCCTTTTCCTACTCTTCCTCCTCCCTCTTCTTCCTCCTTCCTCCTCTTCCCTCCTCCTCCTCCCGGGACGGGCCCTGCCCCTTCCCAGGGGTTTCCTTTGGCCCATCCGCAGGTCGCTTAGCAGGGCAGCTGTCCCTGGAGGTAATGAGCCTCCCGTGACTGCAGCCTGGGATGGGAAGCGGGGCAAGCTGAGCCCTGCGGAAGTCGGAAGCTCCCCGGGTCTGCAGCTGCTTCCCCCGGTAAGAGCAGACTGCGGAGGACGGACCTGCACAGGCTGCCTTCCCTGCTGCTCCGGAGGTAGTGAGCTCGCTTCCTGCAGACCGCCCTCTCCAGCCTCCTCCAGCCTCGGCTTCTCTGGTCTCAGGGCTTAGAGGATCCTGTGTTCGGCGCTCGTTTAGTTCTGCTTGGTCCTGGATCTTGGCTCCGCCCCCAGCCCATTGATGTGCGCGGACATCTCTGCGCAAGCGCAGTAACCGCGTGGCCGCCATTGGGCTGTCAGTCTGGCATGCGACTGAGCCCTGAAGCAGAGGTAAGACTCGGGGCGGGTGAGGGGGGTGGTCTGTGTGTGAGGGCCCAGGGTCTCTGACCTGGCTGGGGGGCAGGGTCCGCACGGAGAATGCCTCGGGGTCTCTGACAGGGGGGACCGGCCGTATGTAGGGAGCTCCTAAGTCTCTGACCTGGGGGGAAGGTCTCTATAGGGAGCCCCAGGGTCTCTGAATTGGGGGGAAGGGCTTTATATTGGGAGCTCCAGGGTCTCTGACTTGAGGAGAGGGTCCGGACGTAGGGGGTCCCGGGGTCTCTGACCTGGA
>JAJPUD010036058.1:0-10037 GCA_023553655.1 Myrmecobius fasciatus
TGCTAGCAGAATCTGTTCCTTGGTGCTATAGTCCTGAAATTTAGCCACGATATTCCTTGGGGTCTTAATTTTGGGGTCTCTTTCAGGAGGTGATCAGTGAATTCTTTCAATGGTGATTTTGCCCTTTGATTCTACAATCTCTGGGCAGTTTTCTTTCAGGATTTCCTGGAAGATAGTGTTTAGATTCTTTTTTTCATCATGGCTTTCAGGAAGTCCAATAATCCTTAGATTGTCTCTCCTAGATCTATTTTCCAAGTCAGTTATTTTTCCTAGGAGATATTTCATATTTTCTTCTAATTTTTCATTGTTTTGTTTTTGTTTGTCTGATTCTTCAAGTCTTAGTGAGTCATTCACTTGCATTTGTTCAATTCTTATTTTTAAAGTGTTGGTTTCTTCAGTTACCTTTTTAAGCTCCTTTTGTAACTGGCCAATTTGTTCATTGCACTCTTTTTCCACTTCACTAATTTTATTTTTTAATAAATTGGTGTCTTTTTCATATCTCTTTTGCAGGGCATCATATCCTTCTTGCACTGATTTCAGTTTATTTTCCCATTTATCCTCCAGCTCTCTTTTGAGGTTCTTTATGCAGTCTACCAGAAAGGCCTTTTGAAAAGGGGACCAGTGATGGTCCTGACTGATGTTCTCTGGATTTTTGTCTAAAGGAACCTCTGGCTCTGGGGCCGTTTCTTTGCCTTGATAAAAGCTGTCTATGGTGAGAGCTCTCTTTTGTTTCTTCATCATATTTTTTTTTTTTAGACAGTGTGGATATCTCTTTAAGGTAGGGAAAAAAAAAAAGGCGGCTGCAAAAAGCTTTGCCCTGGGGCACTTCGGCAAGTTGACTTAAGGTGCTGGGCTGGTGGGGGCTAGGACTAAGTCTGAATTACTCCTTAAACAAGGCAAGTCTGCCAGAACACCTGCCCCCAATCAGGGCAGTGTGTCCCGAGTGCCTCAGATAGACTCCAGGTGTTTGGAATTTGGAGTTTGGAGTTTGGAATTTCTTCCACGATGAGCTGAGCTGAGTCCCACCCTAACTTCCAGCCTGCACAGTTGTCGTCTATTTATCTCTCTGTCTGAGTCCGACTAACCTGATATGAAGTTATCCAGAGGGCTGTGCCCAAATATTTCTGAGTTCGTTGACTTGAAGATAAGTTCGGAGGCTTATTTTATTGTTGATTTGAGAGAAGATCGGAGGAGAGGCAGAAAGTCACCTTTTCACTCCGCCATCTTGGCTCCGCCCCCTTGAACAGACAATTTTCAGATGAAGAAATGGAAAGTATTTCTAGTCATATGAAAAGGTGCTTTAAATCAATATTGATCAGAGTAATGCAATTTAAGACTACTCTGAGATAGCACTACACACCTGTCAGGTTGGCTAAGATGACAAGAAAAGATAATGACAAATGTTGGAGGGGATGTGGGAAAACTGGGACACATACATTGTTGGTGGAACTGTGAACAGATCCAACCATTCTGCAGAACATTTTGGAAACGTGCTCAAAAAGTTATCAAAGTGTGCATACCCTTTGATCCAGAAGTGTTTCTACTGGGCTTATATCCCAAAGACATCTTAAAGGAGGAAAAGGGACCCACATGTGCAAAAATGTTTGTGGCAGCCCTTTTTGTACTGGAAACTGAATGGATGCCCATCAATTTGAGAATGCCTGAATAAATTATGGTATATGAATGTTATGGAATATTACGTTCTATAAAAAGGATCAGCAGGATGATTTCAGAGAGGCGTGGAGAGACTTACACGAACTGATGCTAAGTGAAATGAGCGGAACCAAGAGATCATTATAAACAGCAATAACAGGACTATACTATGATCAATTCTGATAGACATGACTATCTTCAACAGTGAGATATTTCAAATTGTTCAGTGATGAAGAAAGTCATCTACACCCAGAGAGAAGACTATGGGAACTGAGTGTGGACCACAACATAGCATTTTCTCTTTCTGTTGTTGTTTCCTTGAATTTTGTTTTCTTTCTCAGGTCTTTTTTCCTTCATGATTTGATTTTTATTTCAGCAAGATAACTGTATAAAGATGTATACATATATTGGATTTAACATATATTTTAACATATTTAACATGCATTGGACTATCTGCTATCTAGGGGAAGAGGTAGTGGGAAAGAATCAAAATTTTGGAATAGAAGGTTTTGCAAGGATCAATGTTGAAAAATTATCCATTCATATGATTTGTAAATAAAAAGCTTTATTTAGAAAAAAAAAGAAATGTCAGCTTTGTGAATAAGAGAAGAAAAAGAGATTAAAGGAATCAGAGTAGGTAATGAAGAAACCAAATTATCACTCTAATCTTTGCAGATGATATGATGGCACATTTAGAGAACCCTAGAGAATCAACTAAGAAAATCCTAGAAACAATTCATGACTTTAGCAAAGTTGCAGGATACAAAATTAATCTATATAAATAATCAGCATTTTTATATATTATAAAGTTCAACAGCAAGAGATACAAATAGAAATTATAATCAAAATTATTATCAATAATATAAAATATTTGGGAGTCTTATCTGCCAAAGCAAAGTCAAGAACCATATGAACACAACTACAAAATACTTTACACACAATTAAAGTCAGATATAATCAAATGGAAAGATATCAAGTGCTCATGGGTAGGACAAACGAATATAATAAAATGACAATACTATCTAAAGTAATGTACTTATTTAGTGCCATACTAACCAAACTCCCAAGAAATAATTTTTAGAGTTCTAGAAAAAAAATCAAATAGCAAAGTTCATCTGGAAGAACAAAAGATCAAGAATTTCAAGGGAATTAATGAAAAAAAAATGTGAATGAAAGTGCCCTAGCTGTGGCAGATCTAAAACTATATTACAAATCAGCAGTCATCAAAGCTATTTGGTATTGGCTAAGAAATAGGGTAGTCAATCAGTGGAATAGGTTAGGTTAATAGGACAAAATAATCAATAACTATAGTAATCTAGTGTTTGATAAAACCAATGACCCCAGCTTTTAGAAGAAGAACTTACTATTTGACAAAAACTGTTAGGAAAATTGGAAATTAATATGGCAAAAACTAGCCATTGACCAACAGGTAATACTGTATACCAAGATAAGGTTGAAATGGGTTCATGATTTAGACATAGAAAGAGATGTAAGCAAATTAGAACACAGGATAGTTTACCTCTCAGATCTGTGGAAAAGGAAGGAATTTGTGGCCAAAGAATAGCTATTATACCCTGTGGAATGCAAAATGGATAATTTTGATTATATTAAGTTAAGAAGTTTTTGATTATATTATGTTAAAAAGTTTTGACTAAAATTTATAAGAATTTAAGCCATTGTCCAATTGATAAATGGTCAAAGGATATGAACAGTTTTCAGTGAAGAAAATAAAACCATTTCTAGTCATATGTAAAGGTTCTCTAAATAATTTTTGATCAGATAATTGCAAATTAAGACAACTCTAAGATAATACTACATACCTCTCAGATAGGCTCAGATGACAGGGAAAGATAATGATGAATGTTGGAGGGGGTGAGGGAAAACTGGGACACTGACTCTTTGTTGGTGGAATTGTGAACAGATACAGCCATTCTGGAGAGCAATTAAAGTAATGAAACTTTACATACCCTTTCATCCAGCAAAGCTGGATATAACCTGTTGGCTTATATCAAAAAAAGATTTTAAAGGAGTGAAAGGGACCCACAAGTACAAAAATGTTTGTGGCAGTCATTTCTGTAGTGGCAAGAAACTGGAAACCGAGTGGATGTCCATCAGTTGGAGAATGTCTAAGTTATGGGATATGAATGTTATAGAAGATGATTGTTCTATAAGCAATGATAAGCTGGATGGTTTCATAAAGGCTGGGAGAGACTTCAAGCTGGATGGTTTCATAAAGGCCAGGAGAGACTTACAGGAATCCATGTTAATGAAATGAGAAGAACCAGGAAATGGTTATATATGGCAATAAGAGATTATTCAATGATCAATTCTGATTAATGTGGTTCCTTTAAACAATGAGGTGATTCAGGCCCATCCCAATACACTTATGATGGAGAGATCCATCTGCATCCAGAGAGAGTACTATGGGGACTTAATCTGGATCACAATATAGTATTTTCACCTTTTTTGTTGTTGCCTATATGCATTTTGTTTTCTTTCTCCTTTTTTTCCCTTTTTGATACGATTTTTTCTTGTGCTGGGGTGGAATGGGGGGAAAGAAGGAAGAGAATATCTCTAACATAAGGTTTGCAAAGGTGATTGTTGAAAACTATGTATGTGTTTAGAAAATAGTTTAATAAAAATAAATTAAAAATACATATATATAATATATGTATATTTATATACATATATAAATAAAGATCTAGCAAGGTTAGTTAATGTAAGATATTATATTAAAAGTCAGTCCTTGAAGTAAAATGAAACAGTACCCATAAGTTTTATTTTAAAAAGTGAGATGTCAAAGCATAAGGAAGATATAGACTATTATTTTCTGATTTAGTTGAATTACATTTGGAAAATTTTGTTTATTGTAGGAACTATGATTTAGAAAGGCCATTAATAAACTAAAGAAAATCCAGAGTAAAACAACCAGAATAATGAAGGATCTCAAATTAAAATCATTCAAAAATAATTTGCAGAAATGGGTTTAGCCTAAAGAAGAAAATATGGAAAGGACATGACATCTACTCTTTGATCATGTCATTTGAAGTGCTTTTCCATAGAGATAAAATAAGGCTTATTTTCATGTTCTTTTGGGCCCTAGAAAAGATTTAGGTGTAATTGCCAAAACTTAAATAAAGGCAAAATTATGTTTTAAAGAGGGAAAATTGTCATCAGTTAGAGCTATACATATTAGAATAAAGTGTCAGCGAACTTAGTAAGAGCCCCTTATTCAAGTATTCAAAAAATAGGTAACTCCACATTGGGTATATTGTGGAGGAGCTTCTTTTGAAATATGAGGAATTAAATGGCTTTGGAGATTCCTTGAAACACTCAGATTCTAGCTTTCTATAACAAATTTACACATATTGCCCTAATTTGAATCAAAGAGGCTTGTTAATAAAACTAAATAAGTGGTATACAGAACAGAACTCTTGGAACAAAATAAATATTCCATATATGTTTGTTGAATTGAAAAAGGAAGGTTAGAAATATTTCAGAGATCCTAATGTTCCCAGCTTTTTTCTCCACTTTTCTTCTTCAAAAGTTCTTTCCAACATTTTAGTGATGCATTAAATTCCCTCAACATATTAAACCACCTTCTATACCTCAATTACTTATTAAGTACTTAAATGCAAATTTCCTTTGCACAATTTAATGTGGATTAATTTTGTTTAAGATGTCAATCAACCAACAAAGGCAAATAAATAATATTCTATGCTCCTATTTTTATCTAGGAGCATGAGGCAAGAGCATCTGTGTTCTGATTAATTCTTTTGCTTTATCTTGCAATTTTAGATGAATAAAGACCTTTTCAAAACTAAATTTGCTTATGTGCACAATAAAGAGAATACCTCAAATGTGCTTTCAAATTCTAACAGCTTGAGTGCCTTTATATATGAAGGCTTGATTTGTCTATTTGTCTTAAAATAGTAAAATTTATTCCAGAAAGATTCATTATTTTAGGCATCTCAGGACATCTCCTCCCTTAAAGCAGGTTTACCAAAAAACCCATGACTTAATAATTCAGACAGGTTAATATTGCTGTGATTCTGCTTTCAGTTCTTCATTAGTACAATGTTCAAAGTTATTCATTTGATGGTCAAACTTTACTAATTTCGATAAACTGCTCAGATCCTTAGAATCACATGAGCTTAATTCAAGTCCACATTCTGTCAGCTGGTTAGCATTGATCAAAGTCTGCACTTTGTTGGCAGAATTATCAGGAACACAAAATGATGCCTATATCAAAATGAACATAAAAATTTGATTTGGTGGAATTAGCTTAATCTGAAAATTTTTAGTATATTGTTGATGACTCAAAAAAATTTCCTTCAACATGGAATTGGAGATGTGAATTTGGAAGGAATTTGAAAGTCATCTATACTAAACAAATTGATTTACATGAGAGAACTCAAGTATACACCTGACTTGCCTAAGTAATTCTTCTACATAGGTAATACATAGAAGAGCTTTCTTGACTTTGAACCCAGTCAACTCTTTCTACTACACTATGCTTTCTATTTCACTATGTGCTCTACATAAAATGATCCCTTCACATGATATTTAAGTATGAAAATTTACTTACATCCACACTGAATTTATGATTTTCATTCTTCAATCCCTGCTCAGCCTATTTCTAAATAGCTGATATCATTATGGTTGCCTGGATCTTATTTATTCACCATTTTCATGCTATTTCTGTTTAATTTTTTTATCTCTTGGATTTTCTTGACTTTTATATTATGATAGTTTAAAGCTTCTGAATTTTCTAAAACAGTAACTACATAATAATCTTGAGATAAAGTGACCATGTATATTCTTTTCTCATCTTACAAAGAAAGAAAAATTTGGCTCAGAGATGTTAATTTCACTCATTTAACATTTCTCACTCTCAGTTTCCATTTATAAAATGAAGATAATAAAAGCATTTACTAAGAAGGCCAACATAAATATAGGATAAAGTAATATATATGAATTACTTTGCAAAACTTAAAGGGTTAACAAAATGTTGATTTTTTTAATTAAACATGTTATTATAAATAGTAAAAGCAACAACAATAAAAATAATAGATATAAATATTTATTTTATTCTTTGCTAAATTCTTTTTAAACTAAAGTGTGATCTCTATCTTATTTGCCACTTTATTTCTTATGTCTTGGTTTCTGAATGAAAAATTATATTAAGCACTTTCCATGTGCTGAACATTGGCAATGTTTGTCTTTAAAATTATCAACAGTTTTTGTAAACATTTTGGTCATTTAAAAAAACCTTTTGGCCATTTAATTGACCAATAATCCATTTTCTATTAAATTTGCATATTTAGTTTTAGGTAAAATTTGAAACATCTTGAGTTACTATCAGTATGGGAAATAACAGTTATCCAAATAGCAAGTAATTGGGATATTGTCTAATTTTGCATCACATCCAATTACTTTTGTATTGTAATAACAGGCATCAAAGCAATGTATTCCTCATTGAAAAAAAAAAAAAAAACTTCCTATAGGTAGTGATTAAGACATTGTTTTTTTTTTGAAATTTTTATCATAATCAGATAAGCAAAGACCCATTTTTGTTGTCCTTTTGTTGAATCATAAAACATGAAACTAAATAGGTTAAAAATTCTTTTATTTTGTCTTGAAAAAAGGGCCTAGTATGGCAATTATTTTTCTTCCTTGGAAATACACACAGAAATATACACATGTATATAAATACACATATATGCTATAACCACACAAGCATACACACATGTATATATATATATATATATATATATACATATATAATTTCTGATGTTAATTACATGATTTGTCCATATGCCTACTTAATACTGTCTCAACTAGTCTGAAGTTTTTCAAAAGATTGTCCTTGAAGAATGAGAAATAAATTGAACTAAAACATACATTCAAATTTTGATTATTATCTTTAAAGTTAAGTTATAAAATAAATACCTATGTAAATTCATAAAAGTATTGCACAAAAGAATAATTTCCCTTTCTTATATCTTCCTATATTTCACCTGCTATAATTAGGACAGCACTGCAATGCACAACCAAGGTTTACTGTCAAATAAAGCACATGAGAGACCTCTAATGGAACAACACAGGTAAAAATAAAGCATAATTATATCAGTTTCCTTACTTTGTTCATTTATTAATCTTATTTAAAGAAAAATGAGCAAAAGTACTTATATATATATATATATATATATATATATATATATATATATATATATATTTTTATTTTTAGTAGGCCATCTTTAGATTTGTCACAGACCTACACTAACACATTATCTCTGATTCTTCTGTAGGGTTTGGTCAACCTCCCCAAAAATGGAAATTATTTTTAAGAAGAAATTATGCAACAGTATAGAAATGTGGTTATCATAAGTATTGAGCAAGACTAGCCCTTAGCAAATTAATCATCAGGAATTGCATTTTCAGTCTTCATATAAATTCACATTTGCTCTAGTTCTGTGTCAATATCATGGTGCAGTACAAATTCTGATAGTTCTAGCTAAGATGGAAAGAATTTGAATGTGCCCTTTATAATAATTTGCAGCTATTTTCTAAATGTCTATCTTTCTAAATTTAAAAATACATAGTACTAGGCTGGCTTCAACATGCTGAATTCAGCAGATGCAATACCTTCTAAAGAGTATATACTAAGAGAAATATATAATTGTGAAATTAGACAGTAGAAGAAATAGCTACATTGATGAAATATATTTGGAAAGTATTAGAAATGCCAAATATAATACCAATTAGCAATAATTGAAAGGAATCAGAAATTATTTAATACTAAAATATTTGCTGATTAAAATTCTTGGTATTCCTATGTAATCAAAATAAACAAAATTAAATTGAAAAAAGAAACCTGTAGATAAGCAGGTAGTATAGTGAATAGAGTGCTGGATCTGGCCTTAAATTCATTTTCACATTCTAGATATGTAAGTCTGGGAAAGTTATTTAATATCTGCCTGACCATTCCTTGATTTTTAAAAATAAGGATAATAATACCTACTGTCTAAGGTTGTTGTGAAAATACCATTGTATAATATTATAAAAATCTTTGTAAAACTTAAAGAATGTCATGAATGCTAGCTATTAAATAAGGCAAAGTTGCGGTAGTCTAAGAATGAACAAATTTTGGCTCTAGAAGAAAGTATAACTAATCTCAATTCTGACCAAGTTGGAAATTTGAAAAGGCAATCAAGAAGTAAAATCATGAGCATGATTGAATGAACATATTCTTGAACAGCAAAGATGAAAAATTACCCTGAAGTTATACTGAATAAATCATGCCTGAATGATTCCTAGAAATGCTTACTGACCAATCATGACATTTTTTTATCTCCAGCTGCTCAGACGAATTCATAGTTATCCCCTATGATGAAGACATCACTACCTGATCAGTCAATATATCACATCCAAATTAAATTTATATTTCAATTCCTAAGAATCTTGTACATATGGTGTGATTAACTTACTCAGTATGTTTCATCATTAATATTACTTCATCTCAATCTAGCTTTCTGTTAAATTATATTGATGGCTCTAGCCCTTATTGAAAATCTCCTTAAAGCTATAGGTGCTAGATAACTAGCAAAATTCCAAAAGACATGTCCTTTATTCTTTATAAACCTACATCTCAAGCAGAACCTGAATATAAGGATTTTAAATGATTAACTAATTTATTACCCTATTTTCAAACTGATTTTAAGAAAATGTTTTTATGGTCTGGGAGAGGAAGTACAAATTTGCCATATTTAAAAATAATCATCAACCCTACTTCCTACTCCAATTATTCAGGGTCCAAAAGCATATCTTTATATAGGCAAAATGGTTTCCTCCTTGTCCCCATCTTTGAAAAACAAAAGACATTTTCCCAGCTCAGTATAAAAGCATAGAGAGGTTGCTTTAGTTTACATAATGTCAATTTCTGATGGATGATTCAGAAAGCTGAATAAGATCAGTTTTCATGATTCATTCATTTTCTTTTTTATTAAAGCTTTTTATTTGTATAACATATGTATGAGTAGTCCCCCAGTATTGATCTTTACAAAGCTTTCCATTACAAATTTTACCCCCAGTACCCTCCCCTACCCTAGATGGCAGGAAGTCCACGACATGTTAATAATATTGAAATACTTAACAAGTTGTGCAAGAAGAACCCTATCTACAAGAAAAAAAAGAAAATCAGAGAAAGGCAACACAATGCAAGCAAATATCAATAGAGATCATGAAAATGTTACATTGTGGTCCATATTTCATATCCCTAACTCTGGGTGTATATGGTTTTCTTCAGTAAACAACTGGAACTGGTTTGAGACAATTCTTTGTTGCAGAGAGCCATGTCCATCAGAATTGATCATCATATAATA
>JAJPUD010036059.1:0-10037 GCA_023553655.1 Myrmecobius fasciatus
TTCTCCGTTTCCCCTTCCTCAGTACTTTTTTTTTTGATGACCCCTTTCCCCAAACAATACTCCACCCTTTAGATCCCCTCCCCCTGTTTTTACTCCTTTCCCCTGATTCTACTATTTTCCCTTCTATTAGTTTATCCCTTTCTTTTCCTCCTTTCCCTCCCACTTCCCTCTAGCAACAGACAAGTTTCTATGTGAAATCAAGGGTCTGATATAGACTTTTAGAGCCCAACCTGATGAGAGTAAAATTTACACAATTCTCATCTCCCTCCCGTCTTTCTCTCAAATATATTAGGTTTTCTTTGCCTCTTCAAGTGATTTTACCTTGTTTTTACCTCCTTTTTTTAGATCTTATTTTACCACTTTTTCTTTCTTTTCCCTATTATGATAACCTTTCCCCCTCTAGTTTTCTTTTTCATATTATCAGAGTAATATCTAATTAATTATACCCCCAAAATTTAAGCATCCCCCTAGTAGAAATAAAGTTCTCAAGAGTCCTTTCCTTTTTACCTTTTTATGCATTTCTTGAGTTCTGTGTTTGGGTGTCGAATTTCTTGTTCAGATCTGGTCTTTTTATTAGAAATAGGTGAAATTCACCTATATCATTGAATGACCATCTTCTTCCTTGGAGGATAATGCTCATTCTAGTAGGATAGTTTATTCTTGGCTGTAATCCAAGTTCCTTTGCCTTTTGGAATATCTGATTTCAGACCCTTGGATCTTTCAATGTGGACGCTGATAGATCCTGTGTGATTCTAATTATTGATCCTCAGAAAAGTATTGTTTCTTTCTAGCTGCTAGCAGAATCTTTTCCTTGGTGTGATAGTCCTGAAATTTAGCCACAATATTCCTTGGGGTTTTAATTTTGGAGTCTCTTTCAGGAAGTGATCGGTGAATTCTTTCAATGGAGATTTTGCCTTCTGATTCTACAATCTCAGGGCAGTTTTCTTTCAGGATTTCCTGGAAGATAGTGTTTAGATTCTTTTTTTTCTTCATGGCTTTCAGGAAGTTCGATAATCCTTAGATTGTCTCTCCTAGATCTATTTTCCAAGTCAGTCGTTTTTCCTAGGAGATATTTCATATTTTCTTCTAATTTTTCATTTTTTCATTTTTGTTTGACTGATCCTTAAAGTGAGTCATTCACTTGTATTTGTTCAATTCTTATTTTTAAAGTGTTATTTTCTTCAGTTACCTTTTTCAGCTCCTTTTGTAACTGGCCAATTGAATTTTTTGTTCATTACACTCTTTTTCCACTTCACTAATTTTATTTTTCAATAAATTGGTGTCTTTATCATATCTCTTTTGGAGGGCTTCTTTCACTGACTTCAGTTTATTTTCCCATTTATCCTCTTGCTCTCTTTTGAAATTCTGTATGCAATCTTCCAGAAAGGCCTTTTGAAAAGGGGACCAGTGATGGTCCTTAATAACATCCTCTGGAGTTTTGTCTAAAGGAACCTCGGGATCTGGGGTCAGCCCTTCTCTGTATTGAAAAAAGCTGTCTATGTTGAGAGCTCTCTTTTGGTTATTCATTTTTTTAGACAGTCTGTATGTTTCTTTAAGTTTTGGAAAAACATTGGCTAAAGCTCTTTGCCCTGGGGCAATTTGGTGAATTAATTTAAGGTGCTGGGCCAGTGTGGGCTAGGACTAAGTCTGAATTACTCCTTAAACAAGGAAAGTCTGAAAGAACACCTGCCCCCAATCCGGGCAGAGTGTCCCGAGTGCCTCAGATAAACTCCAGGTCTTTGGAGTTTGGAGTTTGGAGTTTTTGCCACAATAAGCTGAGTCCCATCCTCTCTTCCGGCCTACACCAGAGTCCTCTGTTTATCCCTCTGTCCGAGTTAGACAAACCTGATGTGAAGTTCTTCAGAGATATCAGCAAGCAGTGTCCAAGTATTTCTGAATTCGTTGACTTGAAGATCAGTTTAGAGGCTTATTATATTGTTGATTTGAGAGAAGATTGGAGGAGACGCAGAGAGTCATTTTTCACTCTGCCCCCGACAACTCCATTTCTTATCCAGTACCAAATGGGTTTTATAATCATTGCTTTATAATGTAGTTTTAGGTCTGGCACAGCTAAGCCAATTTCATGGCATTTTTATTCTTTAATTCCCTTGAAATTCTTGGCCTTTTGTTATTCCAGTAATGCCTTAATTTTTTTTTCCTCATTCAGGATAATGTTTAAATTTTCTGGGCATATTTTTTTTTACCAGAACTGTAGTTCTTTTTCTGTTTTTTATAATGTGTTCCAAGACCTGTGACTTTTTAATTTAGGTAATTGCCAGGTCTTGTGTTATTCTAATTGTTACTCCTTTGTATCTGAATAGCTGTGCCCCCTCCCACCTCCCCTTGGTACTTATATTTTCTGCTTGACATGCAGTTTTGACTAAGATGTTCCTGTAGGGTTTTTTTTTTTGGTAGTATTTCTTTCAGGTAGTGAAAGTTAGACTGTTTATTTCTATTTTCCCTCTTGTTCTAAAACTACAGGGCAATTTTATTTAATTATTTCTTGTGTTACTGTATCAAGATTCTTTCTCTTTTGTGATGTCAAACATTCTTTTCTATTTTTTTCATTATTTTTTAAAATGATTTCTTGACATCTTATATCTTTACTGACTTCCCCTTGCCCAATATTAGTTTTAAAGGTGTCATTTTCTTCTTAAGATTCTGGATGTCCTTTTCTAATTGGTTGACTTTCTTTTCATTATCTTCTCATTTTTCTTGGATTGTTCTTATTTGATTTTTAGCTTTTTAAAAATTTTCTCCCTAATTTTTCAAGTATTTTTAGAGTGTTATAAATTATTTTTTTTATGTAGGTTACCATCCAATGTTACTCTGGCATTGGAGAGATATTTTTTTTTGCTTCATTGCCCCCCTCTGAAAAGGAATCTGGTCTTTTCTATTTCTATAGTAGCTTTTCATGGTTGAGTTCTTTCTTCTTTATCTCATCATTGAAAAAATGTATAGCAAATTGTTAGTGTAATCACCTCTAGACCTCAGGTATAGGAAATGGTGCTTCTGGAGTCAAGTCCTCCTTCTCTTCTCCCCTTTGACATGGAACAACTCTACTCTTCTCAAACTGCCCACTTCCAATAGTATTCTCATCACACATTTTCTGGACTCACCTAGTATGCTATCTCCTTCTTACCCAGCCCAAGTCTTAGCAACACAACTGAGCTGACACCCCTTATCAGCAGATTTTCTGTCAAGTCTTCCCTGACTCAGACATCAAATCCCCCTCATTATTTGGGGGAAAAATTTCTTTTGTGTCTAGGGCTGAATCCAACTCTGCCCCAACCTAGCCCAGCCCCAGAGCTCACCACCCACTGAAATAGAAGAATTAGCCTGGAGGTGTTTACACTTTACAGGGGCCAAATCTCAATCCTAGAATCATTTTTCTGGTCTTCTCTGATTGTTCCAGAAAAACTAATTTTCTATTCCAAATCTTGCTTTTAGCCACTCAATGTTTGCCAAGAAGTCCTATTTTGTCTTGTTTGGGGGGGGGAATCTAGAGCCTAAACAAAATAAATTATAACTGGTATTAGCATTTTAAGAATTATTTTGCTGAAGAATGTTAGCCTTGTTATTTTGGCCCCTCCCTTGTTCCCTCTAGGATAAGTAAGGGAAATGGTTTAAAGTTTCAGAATAGAAGGATTTTAGGTTGTTAAGATTTTTTTTCCCTTAATAATCAGAGTTGCTATTAAACAAAATAGACAACCGGCAGGGAGAGATTTTTTTTCCCAAACAATGAAAAATATAATTTTTAAAGTTTAAAATGCAAGCAGGTAAAAGAATAACAAAAGGCTTATCAAGCCTAAAAGAAGTTGGGAGGACATAGATCATGGATTGGTCCTCCATCAAGGATTGTGGAAATTCATAATCTTTTATTTCCTTTTTTCAGATTTATGAAAAAGATATTTATTACATAACACTTAAGTCACATATTATTAAATTTGGCCCTATATTTTAGATTCTCAACACATCATATATTGACAATATCATCTTGTAAGTTAGCTTTTTTACCCATTTTTTGGATACCTGCAACTTTGATATGAATGGCTTCTATGATTTTCTATAATTCAAAAATAAGACACACATAAACACATATATAAATATATATGGACTTTACCAAGAATCATTAACTACTATTCCATTAGTCTAGGAATTTGGTCTCGATACTAATGATTTTAGTCTTCAATAATATTAGTCATCATAATTTGGGTTCTGAAATATTTAGTTATAAAATATTCTGTCAGAGGGCGGAGCCAAGATGGCGGGATGAAGACACATCTCTCTATGTCTTCCTCTGACCTCTCAAACCAAGAACAGATTCAGCCTCTAAAATGATTTTTTAAGTCAAAGAACCCACAGATATTTGGACTACAACACATTCCTAACAGAAGTTACATTCAAAGAACTCTGGAGCAGGTCTGTTTTAGTCGGGTAGGGGATTGCATGGTTTGCCTTCCTTGGGCACAACTTCTGGGATACAGGGCAGCAAGCTGAGAGGGACTCAGTATGGCAGATTCTAAATAACTGGGGAGTCTATCTGAGGCTCCTGGGACACTTTGCCCTGATTGTAGGCAGGTGGTTTGGCAGAGCTGCCTTTTGTAGCCCACTGCAAACACAGGACATAGCCTGGAGGACCAGTACAGGAAGTCAATTACCACAGCCACTGCTTCTCTGCTTTAAACAAACCTTAAGCTCTTTTAAAAAAATGAATAAGGGCAGCTAAGTGGCGCAGTTGATAGAGCACCAGCCCTGAAGTCAGGAGGACCTGAGTTCAAATCTGGTCTCAGACACTTAACATTCCCTAGCTGTGTGACTCTGGGCAAGTCACTTAACCCCAATTGCCTCAGCAAAAAAAATAGACCCCAGATCCTGAGGTTCATAAAAGTAAAGCAACTTCAGAGGAAGCTACAAAGGGACACATGAGCTGGTCCCCATTTCACAAGGCTTACCCGGAAGATTGCATAAAGGATCTCAAAAGAGAGTTAGATGAAAAATGAGGAAATGAATTGAGATCAGTGCAAGAAGAAATGTAAAAAGCATTTAATGTTCTACAAAAGAAATATGAAAAAGACACCAATTCACTGAAAAATAAAACTAGTGAAATGGAAGAAGACACCAATTCGTTGAAAAACAAAATTGGTGAAATACAAAAAGTCTGCAATGAACAAAAAATTCAATTGGCCTCTTATAAAAGGAGCTCAAAAATGTAACTGAAGAAAATAATAAATTAAAAATTAGAATTGAACAAAATGAAGTGAATGACTCAATAAGACTTCAAGAATCAGTCAAACAAAAACAAAAAAAAATTTTTTTAAATTGAAGAAAATATGAAATATCTCCTAGGAAAAACAACTGACCTGGAAAATAGATCTAGGAGAGACAATCTAAGGATTATTGGATTTCCTGAAAGCCACAATAAAAAAAGGAACCTAGATGCTATCTACCAGGAAATCATGAAAGAAAAGTGTCCTGATAATTTAGAATTAGGAGGCAAAATTGTCATTGAAAGAATCCACCAATCACCTCCTGAAAGAGACTGTAAAATTAAAACCACAAGGAATATTGTGGCTACATTTCAGGACTATCCCCACTTTCCAGTCGATAAATGGTCAAAAGATATGAACAAACAATTTTCAGATGACGAAATTAAAACTATTTCTAGTCATATGAAAAGGTGCTCCAAATCACTATTGATCAGAGAAAGGCAAATTAATACAACTCTGAGATACCACTACACACCTGTCAGATTCCCTAAAATGACAGGAAAAGATAATGACAAATGTTGGAGGGGTGGGAAAACTGGGACACTGATATATTGTGGGTCGAAGTGTGAACAGATCCAGCCATTCTGGAGAGCAATTTGGAACTATGCTGAAAAAGTTATCAAACTGTGCACGTCCTTTGACCCAACATTGTTTATATTGGGTTTATATCCCAAAGAGATCTTAAAGGAGGGAAAAGGACCCACATGTGCAAAAATGTTTATAGCAGTCCTTTTTGTAATGGCTAGAAATTGGAAACTGAATGGATGCCCATCAACTGGAGAATGGCTGAATAAATTATGGTATATGAATGCCATGGAATATTATTGTTCTGTAAGAAACGACCAATAAGATGATTTCAGAGAGGCCTGGAGAAACTTGCATGAACTGATGCTGAGTGAAATCAGGAGAACCAATAGATCATTGTATATGACAACAACAAGACTATATGATGATCAATCCTGATGGGCATGGCTCTCTTCAATAATAAGGTGGTTTCAAACCACCTTTTCAAACCAATTCCAGTTGTTCAGTGACAAAGAAAGCCATATATACCCAGGGAGAGGCCTGTGGGATCTGAGTCTGGACCACAATGTAGCATTTTCGCACTCTCTATTGATGTTTTGCTTACATTATATTTTCCTTCTCAGTTTTTTTTTTCTGTACAGCAAGATAACTGCATAAATATATACACAAATATTCAATCTGTCAAATATTTTAAAATAATTAACATTTATTAGACTTCCTGCCATATCGGGGAGGGGGTAGGGAATAGAAGGGAAAAATTTGTAAGAGAAAGTTTTGCAAGGGTCAATGTTGAAAAATTACCTATTCATATGTTTTGCAAATAAAAAGCTTTAATAAAAAAATAAGCTATTCTCCCAAACATTTGTATTCTATTTTTTCCAATCCGATTATTTTTTTCAGTTTTTTTCTAAGTGCCCAACCCAGATACACAAAGCTATGGAAAGAGAAAATGATTACATAATTAAATTATTCTTTCTAACTATTAAAAATCCTATATTTAACTACAGTTTTTGTTTTTATCTTTCATTCAGGCGCTTCAAAGTAGTGGAAAACATGCTGAAATAATCCTAACACTTACAACTTTCAATAATTTAATTTGTCTCTAGATATACCCATACTTTCCAACATGCTTACAGACTTTGTATCAATTACTGAGGTGCATTTTGGTTTGCCAAGGAATAACTACATAAATATATCTTATATTATTAAATCAAAAGCTTTGGAATCTAAGACACATTATATAGAATCCAGAATTAATGAATTGTGAATGTTCCTACCTTTAGCAGTCTTCAGTAATTTGCTAAAGTGTGACAAACTCACCAAATTATCATTTTATAGCTCAGAATATATATTTTTACATTATATTAAAGCCTTCATTATGATTTCCATATTTACCACAAAACTGTGCGAAAAAATTGCCTGAAGAAATGATTCCCAAATCCAGATTCAGAAATCAAATATTAATTTCTTTACACACCAGCTATATATTTTGTAGTTTTTAAACAGATATGTATGGCTATGTTATCATATACGTCTTCCTTCTGTTAATAAGGAATCTCTATTGTTCAATGGCCAATAAATTGAAGAGGTTGAAATACAAATAGTGCCTAATGTGATGATTTTTCACAAAGACATTTTATGGAGCTTTTTCAAATGTAGAGTACTTCTCTTTTTGACTTGATTGCTCCTTCTGGGTGCTAGCAATCATCTGAATAATGGTTATTATTTCTTAATGATGACCATTTCAAGTCTCATGTTCATTTTTTATATCCTCACATATAATGGTAATAATGTCAAGGTTGACTATCCCATGAATAATTCAAAATGCTTAGACCCAGAATTGTCATTTGTCCAGAATGCTAGGGCCAGTGGTAGGATACAATTGAAATTGTCATGGTGAATAACTCAGAAGAATGTGTCTGAAAAGAAAGCAATACTTAAAATTTATTTCTCTCCCCTAAAATATGATTCATTTTAAAAACTAAAAACAATCTATTAGAAAATTGAATAGATTTTACTACTGTGAAAAATTTTCAATTCATATCAAAATATACCAGACATAAGGATTTTATGAATACATGTATTGACTCCCAGTTTTTCAAGCTGTTAATACTTGATACAATACTTCCTTCCCCTTAGGCCTTTCTCCCTCCCTATTATTTCTTTCAGCAAAGTTGAATAGCTATATTTATATATGGACATTGTCACAACTATGGAGCCAGAGGGCTCTATGGCCAGGGTCATTTAATGAAGAAAATATTGACCAAAAATTAAATTATCTCCAATAAAAGCATCAAGAATTTAGAAAGCTGGCCAGGTTTATTTATGTTTTAATACTTGTTTTGTTCTCATTATTTTTACTTTTTAAATGGATTAAAGATGGCGAAGTGTAGGCATGACTGTTTTTGAGCTCCTCTGATCTTCCCTCAAACCAAGAGCAGATTAAGCCTCTCAGCTGTTTCTGGAGTGAAAGCTCCCCCAAATACTTGGAGTACAACATATTTCCATCAAAAATTACCTTGGAAGAACTCCGGAGCAGGTCTGTTTTGAAGGGCAGGGGATCCGGCCGTTTGCTGTGCTCAGGTGGCATTGCACAGGCAGAACGGAAGCCCAAGGCTAGGGCAGAGTGTGGCAGATCCTAGGCACCCAGGAAGTTCCTGGGAGATGCTTGGGGCACTTTGCTCTGTTTGTCGGCAGGCAATGGCAGATCTGCCTTTGGTAAAAAGTGGATTGAGAACAACTGAGAATGCACACCAAGCCTGACCAGCCCTGCACTGGATGTCAACTATGTGAACTGGTCCAGGGCAAATTGAAGCAGCTGCTGGTCCTCTGCTTTAAACAGACCTCAAGCTCTAAAAATTTATTAAGAAACAGGAAAGTATTCTCACCATAGACAGCATTTATGGACAGAAAGAAGGGCAAACCTCAGATCCTCAGGTTCCTAAAGGGAAAGCAACTTCAGAGGTAGCCACAAAGGTGGAAATGAGCTGGTCTTCTTTTCCGAAGACTTTCTTGGAAGATTGCATAAAGGATCTAAAAAGAGAGTTAGAAGAAAAATGGGGAAATAAATTGAGAGCAGTGCAAGAAGGATATAATGCCCTGCAAAAGACATATGAAAAAGACATCAATTCACTGAAAATCAAAATTGGAAAAATGAAAAAAAAAAAAAAACAAAAACACCAACTTGCTGAAAAACAAAACTGGCGAAATGGAAAAAGACAATAACTCACTGAAAAACAAAAATGGTGAAATGGAAAGACAACAATTCACTGAAAAACAAAATTGGTAAAATGGAAAAAGAATGCAATAAACAAAAGCATTCATTTGGCCAGATACAAAATGAGCTAAGAAGGTAACTGAAGAAAATCGAAATTTAAAAATTAAAATTGAACAAATAGAAGTGAATGACTCAATAAGACTTCAAGAATCAGTCAAACAAAAAACAAAAAAAAAATGGAAGAAAATATGAAATATCTCCTAGGAAAACAATTAACTTTGAAAAGAGATCTAGAGAGACAATTTAAGGATTATTGGACTCTGTGAAAGCCACAATAAAAAAGAACCTAGATGCTATATTCCATGAAATCATGAAAGAAAACTGCCCTTATGTTTTAGAATCAGAAAGCTAAATCACCATTGAAAGAATTCACCAATCACCTCCTGAAAAGACCCCCAAATTAAAACCCCAAGGAATATTTTGGCCAAATTTCAGGATTAACACACCAAGGAAAAGATACAGCAAGAAGCTAGAAAGAAACAATTCAAATACTGAGGAACTGTAATTAGAATCACACAAGATCTGCCAGCTTCCACATTAAAGTATCAAAGAGCCTGGAATCAGATATCCCCAATGGCAAAGGAACTTGGATTACAGCCAAGAATAAGTTATCCAGCTAGAATGAGCATTATCTTCCAGTGAAAAAGATGACCATCTCAAAACCGTTTGGTACTGGCTAAGAAATAGAGCAGTCAATCAGTGGCACAGGATAGGATATCAGGACAATCTAGGCAATAACCTTAACAATCTAGTATTCGATAAACCCAAAGACCCCAGCTTTTGGGATAAATACTCACTATTCGGCAAAAACTGCTGGGAAAATTGGAAACTAGTGTGGAAGAAATTAGGGCTTGACCCATACCTAACACCACATACCAAGATAAGATCTAAATGGGTTCATGATCTAGATATTAAGAAGGACTTTGTAAGCAAGTTAGAGGAACGTAATATAGTTTACCTCTCAG
>JAJPUD010036064.1:0-10031 GCA_023553655.1 Myrmecobius fasciatus
TAGGAGATATTTCATATTTTCTTCTATTTTTTCTTTTTTGTTTGTTTTTGTTTGATGGATTCTTGAAATCTTATTGATTCATTCACTTCCATTTGTTCAATTCTAATTTTAGTGTGTTATGTTCTTCATTTACCTTTTTAAACTACTTTTGTAATTGGCCAATTGAATTTTTTTGTTCATTGCAGTCTTTTTCCATTTCATCAAATTTGTTTTTCAGTGAACTGGTGTCTTTTTCATATCTCATTTGTATGGCATTATATCCTTCTTGCAATGATCTCATTTGATTTCCCCATTTTTCTTCTCTTTTCAAAGATTCTTTCTGCAGTCTTCTGCATAAAGCAACACCAGATTAAATCACAAAGGGAGAATTGAGCTGGTCCCCATTTCACAAGGCTTTTCTAGAAGACTGCATAATTAGGACCAGGTTCAGCTTTCTCGGTGGTTTACAATCTACCTTACATAAAAGACAGATCTGCCAAAGCACCTGCTTGCATCCAAAACAGAGTGTCCTAAAAGGCTTATAGAAGCTTCCCAGGTGCTTAGAAACTGACATGTCCTGAGTTCCAGCCCAGCTTCCTGCCCTGGTCTCGCCATGCTGCTATCTGGGCATGGCAGCCTGTCCCCCTGTTTGATTACAACAGACCTGTTTTGAAGTTCTTCGAAGGTAAATTCTTCTGAGAATGTATTGCACTCCAGATATTTGGGGGTGCTTTGACTTCAAAACCAGTTTACAGGCTTAATCTGCTTTTATTTTGAGAAAAGATAACAGGAGGTCTCAGAAAGTGGTGCCTGAACTCCACTTTGGCTCTGCCTCCCCCAAATCTTTTAAATTTAATATAATCAAAATTATCAATTTTGGTGTTCAATTATGGGTTCCAGTTCATCTTTCATCACATATTCATTTCTTCTCCACAGATCTGAGAGATAACATGTCCTATGTTCTTCTACTTTGCTTTTATTGTCACACTTTATGTCTTAAGTCATGAACCCATTTCAGCCTTATCTTGGTATGTAGTATTAAGTGTGGATCAATGTCTAGTTTCTGCTTCAGGTGAAATAAAAAGCAAGGATTTCCATCCTCATTTCAGGTCAAGCAAAACTAAAAATATTTCTAATTAAAAGAGATAAGGAAGGAAAATATATTTGCTATATAGATAATGAAGCAATATCAATACTAAACCTATATGTACCAAGTGGTACAGCATTCGAAATGCTGGATGATAAGTTATAAGAGCTGCAAGAAGAAATAGTAAAACTATACAACTGGGCAATCTCAATCTTGTTCTCTCAAGAGCTAGACAAATCAAACCACCAAATGAATAAGAAAGAAATTAAGGAGGTAAATAAAATTTTAGGAATGTTAGGCATGATAGATATTTGGAGACAATTGAATGAAGACAGAAAGGAATATATCTATTTTGTGACAGTTGATGGAACCTATACCAAAACTGACCATTTATTAGGTCATGAAGCCCTCGGAATCAAATACAGAAAGGCAGAAATAGCAAAGGCAATGATATGATGGTATACTTAGAGGACCCTAGAGAATCAATGAAAAAAACTGCTAGAAAGAATTCACAACTTTAGCAGTGTTGCTGGATATAAGATGCTTTCACATAAATCATCATCATATCTATATATTACCAACAAAGTCCAGCAGCAAGTGATACAAAGAGAAATTATATTTGAAATAACTGTTAATAATAAAAAAAAATATTTGTAAGTCTATCTTCCAAGGCAAAGTCAGGAACTATATGAACACAACTACAAAACATTTTCCATAGGAAAAAGTCAGATATAATCAATTGGAAATTGTTATTCTTAGCTAATATAATAAAAATGACAATATTACCTAAATTTATCTACTTATTTATTGCCATAACAATCAGATTTCCAAAAAAAAAAATTTAGAAATTTTAGAATTTAGAAAATTTAGAAAAAAATAATAACAAAAGTCATCTGGAAGAACAAAAGGTCAAGGATTTCAAGGGAGTTTATGGGGAAAAAAGTGGAAATTAAAGTTGCCTATATGTACCAGATGTAAAATTATAGTATAAAGAAACTGTCATCAAAAACATTTGCTACTGGCTAAGAAATAGATTAGTAAATCAGTGGAATAGGTTCATAGGACAAAAATGTCAATGACTATTGTAATCTAGTTTTTGACAAACTCAAAGACCCCAACTTTTGGGTTAAAAACTCATTATTTGAAAAAAAAACTGCTGGGAAAATTTGAAACTAGCATGGGAGCTTTTCTTTAAACCAAAAGCAGTATCTAACTAAAACCAATAAGCAAACATGATTTATAATGGAGAAAAACTGGATGGATTCCAAAGATTAGGGTTGAGACGGGGATATCCATCATCAACATTATTATTTAAATTAATGTGCTAGATATTTTTATGAGTGCATTGTACTAGACATTTTGCCTTTATCTGTAAGAAAAGAAAAATAAATTAAAGAAATTAAAACAGACAATGAGGAAATAAAACTATTATTCTTTGCAGATAATATGATGATATATTTAGAAAATCCTAGAAAATTATCCAAACACTTACTTGAAACAATTCTCAGTTTTAGTAAAATAGCATTTTATAAAATAAATCTACACATATCATCAGCATTTCTGACAAAGTCTATCAATTAGAGATAAAAAGAGAAATTCCATTTAAAATAATTGTAGACAAAATAAAATATTCCAGGGTCTACCTGCCAAAACAAACCCAAGACCTATATGGAGCACAATTAGAAAACACCTGTCACCCAAAAGACATCAGATCCAAACAATTGGAAAAACTATCAATAGTTCATGGGTAAGACAGCTAATATAATAAAATTGACTATTATATCTAAATTGGTCTACTTGTTTGGTGTCATACAAATAAATCTACCAATTTTTTTTATAAAGCTAGAAAATGTAATAACAAATTCCATTTGAAACAACAAAATTTCAAGCATATCAAGGGAATTAGTAAAAAAAATGATTCAAATTGTATTGGCCTAGTTATAACAAACCCAAAACTATATTGCAAAACAGCAGTTATGAACACATTTTGGTACTGATTAAGAAATATTTTGATGGATCAGTGGAATAGTTTAGATAAACACGGCACAATAATTACGACACATAGTAATCCCCAAACTCCATCTTCTGTAACAACAACTCACTATTTGATAAATCTTATTGGGAAAACAGGAAAATAATATGTCAGAACCTTGGCAAAGTGCCGGTGTTTCTGATAATAATCTAATTTCTAGAATGTATAAAGAACTGTGGTAAATTTATAAGAACATAAGCCATTCCCCTATCAATAAATGGTCTAATGATAATATCAGACAATTTTCAGATGGCAAAATTAAAGCCATTTATAGTCCTGTGAAAAAAATGTTGTAAATCACTGTTAATTAGAGAAACACAAATTAAAACAATCCTAAGATACCACCTCACATCTTTCAAACTGGCTAAGATGATGGAAAAGATAATAATAAATTTTTAATAGATGAGCCAAAACTGCAACACTAATGCTTTGCTGGTAGAGCTGTGAAATGATCCAACCATTCTGGGGGCCATCTGGAAACATGCCCAAAGGGCTACAAAACTGTGTATACCCATTTATTCAGCAGTGCCTATACTGAGTCTATACCTCAAAAAAATCATGAAGATGATAAAAGGACCCACATAAGCAAGCATGTTTGTAGCAGCTCTTTTTGTGGTACCAAAGAATTGGAAAATAAATATATGCCAATCAATTGAGTAATTTTTTTTTGTTTGTTTGTTTTTAATTGAGTAATGGTTGAGCAAGTTATGATATATGAAGATAATGTATTAGTATTGCTCTATAAAATTATGAACAATGATTTTAGAAAGCCCTAAAATGATTTACATGGACTGATGCTGAGCAAAACAAGCAGAATCAGTTAGGCATTATACACAATAACAGCAAGAATATAAAATAATCCAGTATGAAAGATTCAGTTCTTCTCAGTGGTTCATTGATCCAAAATAAACCAATAGACTGTGCAGAAAATAACATTTGCTTCCAGTAAAAAACATGGAGATTGAATATATCAACAGATATTATGTTCACTTCTTTTTCTGTTTTTTTCCTCTCTCATTTCTTCCTTTTGCTCTGATTTTTCTATCTCATCATGATTCATAAATTAATGTGTGTTTAAAACAAATAAACAAAAAACAAATAAATTGAGGGAGAAAGATTAATCAAAACAAAAAAGAGAAACTTTTGAAGCCAAGAGATACATATAAAGTAAAGGTAGAAGGCAGAAGCAGAGTATATTGTGCTTCAGCGGAAGGAAGAAAATCAAAAGTAATGATCCATATTTTAGACCAAAGAAAGACTAACCCCCCATATATATATGTATATATGTGAGTATGTATATGTATATATATATATGAATGTATGTACGTATATATATATGAAATTAAAAGAGATAAGACAATGAAGTAATATCAATACTAAATATAAATGCACCAAAGAGTATAGCATTCAAATTCTTAGGGGACAAATTAATTAGGTTGCAAAAATAGACAGCAAAATTGTAACTATTAAGGGTTCCCAATCTTCCTCTCTCATAATTAGATACATCTAACCACAAAACAAAGAAAGAAATTAAGTAACTGAGTAGTACTTTTTAAAAGTTAGGTATGATAGTCCTTTGGTGAAAATGTAAAGGGAATAAAAGATATTTAACTTTTTCTTCAGCAGTTATTGCAGCAACACTAAAATTGACCATGTATAAGGACTTTAAAAAACTTCATAAAAAGTACAAAACAGTAGAAATAGAAAATGTATCCTTTTCATATTATGATGCAATAAAACTTATATGAAATAAAAGGCCATGAATAAATAAGCCAATAAATAATTATGAACTAAATAATCATCCAAAAATTGTAGTCAACCAATAAATAATAAAATCAATCAACAATTTCATTCAAGAGAGTGAACAGCAATCCAAAACTTATGAGATGCAACAAAACATTATTTTATCTCTAGATGCTTGTTGATTAAAATAGAGAAATAGGAGATGAATAAATTGAGCATGCAACTAAAAAGCTTAAAAACAGCATAAATTAAAAAAAACCTAAATATCAGATTATGAATTTTGAAAATCAAAGGACAGATTACTGGAGTTGAATACACAAAAATTATTGAACTAATAAAGAAAATGTGATTTTATGAAAAGGTCAACAAAACAGATAAACTTTTCATTAATTTGATTAGAAAAAAGAAGAAAAAACAAAACAAACCACCTATACTAAAAATGAAGGTGCTGAACTTACGACTAATGCAGCAAATTTTTAAGCAATAATTACAAGCTTTTTTGCCCAATCAATCATATGCTTATAAATTGGATAATTTAAATGAAATGTATCAATATTTACAAGCAGAGAATACCCAGATTAATGAAAGAAATCAAATACTGAAATAGCTTCATTTTAGATACAAATAATTTAAATATGCCATCAATGAATTTCCTAAGAAACAAAATTAATAGAAATCATATGATTATCCCAAGGGATGCAGAAAAGGCATTTGACAAAACACAATTTCCATGCCTATTTAAAGGATGGAAGAAAGGAATAAATTGAGTTTTTTATTAAATTTTTATTAAAACTTTTTATTCACAAAATGTATACATGGCCAATTTTTTCAACATTTTCCTTTGCAAAACCTTCCCTTCCAAATTTCCCCTTCCTTCCCCTCCCCTTGCCATATAGGCGAGTAGTCCAATACATGTTAAATATGTTAAAATATATGATAAATCTAATATATGTATGCATATTTTTACAGTTATCTTGCTGCACAAGAAAAATCAGATCAAGAAGGAAGAAAGAAAAAATAAAAGCTGAGAAAGAAAACAAAATGCAAACAACAACAGAAAGAATGAAAATAAGATGTTGTGTTCCACACTCAGTTCCCAAATGCCTCTTTCTTGGTGTAGGTGGCTTTCTTCATCACTGAACAATTGAACCTGGTTTAAATCATCTCATTGTTAAAAAGAGCCACATCAGAACTGATCATTGTGTAGTCTTGTTGCGATCTCCTGGTTCTGCTCATTTCACTTAACATCAGCTCATGTAAATATCTCCAGTCCTTTCTGAAATCATCCTGTTGGCCATTTCTTACAGAACAATAATATTACATAGCATCAAGATACCATAATTTATTCAGCCATTCTCCAATTAATGAGCATCCATTCAGTTTCCAATTTCTTGATGCTACAAAAAGGTCTGCCACAAACATTTTTGCACATATGGGTTCCTTTCCCTCTTTTAAGATATCTTTTGGATGTAAAGCCAGTAGAAACACTCCTGGGTCAAATGCACAGTTTGATTATTTTTGAGCATAGTTCTGAACTGCTCTCCAGAATGGTTGGATACATTTACAATTCCACCAACAATGTATCAGTGTCTCAGTTTTCCCACATTCCCTCCCACATTCGTCATTTTCTTTTCCTGTGGTCTTGGCCAATTTGACAAGTGAGTAGTAAAATCTCAGTAGTCTTAATTTGCATTTCGCTCATCCATAGTGTTGTGGATCTCCTTTTCCTAAGACTAGAAATAGTTTCAATTTCTTCATCTGAAAATTGTTCATATCGTTGACCAATAAATGGAGTTTTTCTTAAAATTATAGGAAGCATCTCTTAAAAATCATCAGTAATATATAATTTGTTATATGTAATGAGGTTAAGCTGCATTTTCAATAAGATCAGGTGTTAAACAAGGTAACCTATTATCACCACTACTTTTAAATTTTGTATTAGAAATGTTAATCATAGCAATTAGAATAGAAAAAGAAATTGAAGGAATTAGAGTACATAATGAGGGAAAAAATGTGGAAATGTCTTTCAAACATTTGCACATATTTAAATTAGAACACATTGCCTGCTGTCTTGTGGAGGAGGAGTTAATGGACAAAGGGAAAAAAAAACTGTACAACAGAATGTTTTGCAAAAGTGAATGTTAAAAATAGTCTTTCATGTATTTGGAATAATAAAATACTAATGTAAACAAAAAAAATAATAATTCACTAAAGAAAATAGCTTCTTAAAAAGTAAAAATATCCATATGGATAAGAAAGCAAAAGCTCAATGAAGAAAATAGCAACTTAAAAATTAGAACTGAATAAGGGAAAGCTAATGAATATATGGAACACTAAGAAAGAATAAAAGAAAATCGAAAGAATAAAAAAAAGTCATAGAAAAAATAATTGAACCTAGAAAATTAATTAAAAAGAGATAATTTAAGGATCATTGTACTAATTAAAAGCTGTGATTTACATAAAAGAATCTGTATAACATATTTCAATAAATTATATGGAAAAACAGCCTTAATATTCTAATATCAGAGAGTAAGATAGAATTCAAAAGATTCCAAATACAGTCTCCTGAAAGAGATCTCAAATTGAAAATTCCTATGAATTTTATAGATAAATTCCAAAGTTTTCTTTCTTTCTTTCTTCCTTTCTTTCTTTCTTCCTTCCTTTCTTTCTTTCTTTCTTTCTTTTTAATATAAAGCTTTTTATTTACAAAACATATGAGTGATTTTCCAACATTGACCTTTGCAAAAACTTTTTTTTCCAAGCTTTTCCCCTCCTTCCCCTCACCCTCACCCCTAGATGACAGGTAATTTAATACATGCTAAATAGGATAAATTATATGACAAATACAATACATGTATACATATCTATACAGTTATCTTACTGCACAAGAAACATCAGATCTAGAAAGAGAAAAAGAAAAAACAACCTAAGAAGGAAAACAAAAAGCATGGAAATATTCGCAGAAAGTGTTAAAATGCTGTGTTGTGGTTCATACTCAGTTCCCACAGGCCTCTCTCTGGATGTATATGACTATCTTCATCGCTGAACAACTGGTTTGAATCACATCATTGTTGAAGAGAACCATGTCCATCAAAATTGATCATTGTATAGTCTTGTTGCTGTGTATAATGTTCTCCTGGTTCTGCTGATTTCACTCAACATCAGTTCATGCAAGTCTCTCCAGGCCTCTCTGAAATCCTCCTCTTGGTCGTTTCTTAATGAACAATAATATTCCATAACATTCATATACCCTAATTTATTCAGGGGGGACAGAGCCAAGATGGCGGAGTGAAAAGGTGACTCTCTGCATCCTCCTCTGAACTTCTCTCAAATCAACAATAAAATAAGCCTCTGAACTGATCTTCAAGTCAAAGAATCAGGAAATATTTGGATACTGCTTGCAGATATCTCTGAAAAACTTCACATCAGGTTTGTCTAGCTTGGACAGAGGGATAAACAGAGGACTCCGGTGTCAGAGAACTCTGGTGGAGGCCGGAAGTGAGAGTAGGACTCAGTTCAGCTCAGCTCATCCTGGCAAAAAACTCCAAACTCCAAACTCCAAATTCCAAACACCTGGAGTTTACCTGACACACTCGGGACACTATGCCCTGATTAGGGGCAGGTGTTCTGGCAAACTTGCCTTGTTTAAGGAATAATTAAGGAGTAATTCAGACTTAGTCCTAGCCCCCACCGGCCCAGCACCTTAAATTAATTCGCCGAAGCGCCTCAGGGCAAAATCTTCAGCCGGCCATTTCAGCTGCCATTTTTTTCCCCTACCTTAAAGAGATATTCATGCTGTCTAAAAGAAAAAAAAGTGAAGAGGCAAAAGAGAGCTCTCACCATAGACAGCTTTTATAAAGAGAAAGAGGAGAAGACCCCAGATCCAGAGGTTCCTTTAGACATAACATCAGAGGAAATCAGCAAGGACCATCACTGGTCCCTGTTTCAGAAGGCCTTTCTGGAAGATTGCTAAAAGAAGTTAAAAAAAGAGCTGGAGGATAAATGGGAAAATAAATTGAAATTAGTGAAAGAAGGATACAATATCTTGCAAGAAGGATATGATGCCCTGCAAAAGAGATATGAAAAGGACACCAATCTATTGAAAAATAAAATTAGTGAAGTGGAAAAAGAGTGCAATGAACAAAAAAAATTCAATTGGCCAGTTACAAATGGAGCTTAAAAAGGTAACTGAAGAAAACAACACTTTAAAAATAAGAATTGAACAAATGCAAGTGAATGACTCAATAAGACTTCAAGAATCAGTCAAACAAAAACAAAAAAATGAAAACTTAGAAGAAATTATGAAATATCTCCTAGGAAAAACAACTGACTTGGAAAATAGATCTAAGAGAGACAATCTAAAAATTATTGGACTTCCTGAAAGCCATGATGAAAAAAAAGAATCTAAACACTATCTTTCAGGAAATCCTGAAAGAAAACTGCCCTGAGATTGTAGAATCAAAGGGCAAAATCACCATTGAAAGAATTCACCGATCACCTCCTGAAAGAGACCCCAAAATTAAAACCCAAAGGAATATCATGGCTAAATTTCAGGTCTATTGCACCAAGGAAAAAGTTCTACTAGCAGCTAGAAAAAAAAACAATTCAAATACTGACGATCAATAATTAGAATCACACACGATCTGTCAGCCTCCACATTGAAGGATCAAAGGGCCTGGAACCAGATATTCCGAAGGGCAAAGGAAGTTGGATTAGAGCCAAGAATATCCTATCCAGCTAGAATGAGCATTACCCTCCAGGGAAGAAGATGGTCATTCAATGATATAGGTGAATTTCACCTATTTCTAATGAAAAGACCAGATCTGAACGAGAAATTCAACATCCAAACACAGAACTCAAGAGATGCATAAAAAGGTAAAAAGGAAAGAACTCTTGAGAACTTTATTTCTACCAGGGGGATGCTTAAAGTTTGGGGGTATAAATAACTAGATATTACTTTGATAATATGAAAAAGACAACTAGAGGGGGAAAGGTTGTCATACTGGGGAAACGAGGGGAAAAGTGGTAAAAATAAGATCTAAAAAAAAGGAGGTAAAAACAAGGTAAAATCTCTTGAAGAGGCAAAGAAAACCTAATATAATTGAGAGAAACAGGGGAGGGAGTTGAGCATGGTGTAAATCTTACTCTCATGATGTTGGGCTCTAAAAGTATATATCAGACACTTGATTT
>JAJPUD010036066.1:0-10030 GCA_023553655.1 Myrmecobius fasciatus
GAGTACCAGGAAGAATTCCGTGAGGACAGGGCTGGGGAGGATAGTGTGAAATTCAAGGAACATGGGTAGAAGGGTTGTATTCTATAGGACCGTTATCTGGGAAGGGGGTCTTAGGGGTGAGGAGGGTGGCAGGTCTGCACAGTGTGACCTGACAACTATTAGGTCTTAGATTGGAATAGTCTATGGACTATTTAGATCTTTAGGATTTCCATCTCTCCTCCACCTTCATAATGACTTTTAAAAATTTACAAAGCACTACCCTTCAATCAAACAAGAATTAAGTGTTTATTCTGTGAACATTGTCCTTCAAGGTACTGGTGGTACAGAGTCAAAAATGAAATAACGCCTTCCTTCAAGATTCTTACATTCTGATTGGAAAAAGTAATAGGAACACACACAAAATGTTAAATACAAATATGCAAAGTAAATGCCAGGCAATTTGGAAGTTCTCAGAGGTTAAGGAGGTGCCTTCAGGCTAAGATAGAAGGGGAAGAGCAAATGACAATTTACTTGGGACATAGGTCACATGAGGGAAAATTATGTGAAATGACCTTAGAAAAATTGGCTGGGGTCAGACTGGAGGGGCTTTAAATGCCAAACAGAAATCTCTGTATTTTTATTCTAGAGGGAATAATGAGACACTGATATTTCTCCAGTATAATCAATATCAATTTGGCACATGTGTGGAGAATAGATTTATATGGGGAGGAGACTTGAGTTAGGGAACTCAATTTGAGGTGAGTGCAACAATTTGAACTTGAATGAGAGCCCTATGGGCAGAAGGAAGGGAACAAATATGAGACGTTGCAAAAAGCAGGATTGACAAAGCTAGTCCTTCTGACTGTACACTGGGGTGGCAAAATGAGGAGCATCAATTAGACTTGGAAATTTCAAAGTTGAATGTTTGAAAAAAGGATGATAACCTCAATAGAAATGGGAGAGTTAGAAAAAGAAGTGGGTTTGGAGAGAAAGATCATGACTTCTCTTTTGGATATGTTGAGTTTGTGATGCCTATGGGACATCCAGGTGGGGTTGATGATAGGAGACTGAAATTTGGGAAAGAGATGAGGTCCAGGTATGTAGATCTGGGATCCATCTGCATATGGATGATAACTGAACCCAGGGAGGAATGAAATTACCTAAAGAAAGAAGATAGAGATAAGAATGGGGGAGGATTAGCACAGAATCCTAGGTTATACACATGCAAAAGACCATTATTTTCCTTTATATATAATATCTCACTACAACCCTTTGAGATGGGTAATTCAGGTAATATCAGGAAGCTGAAGTTTAGATAAATTAAATGACTCACCCATTCTTTTTTCATTTACATCTACTCCTTCCCATTTTGGTTTTCTCATCCTTCCTTCTTCCTATTCATAATCTGGAAGAAGAAAGGAAAGAAAGCTCCCTTGTCCAGGTTGTCCTGAAGAGGGGACAACTGAGTTTCCTCCCTTTTCCCATTTCATCTATTCCTGGGATATGACAGAGGGTTCAAGGTTACTTGCTTAAGGCTCCAGTGGGAGGTGGAACCTGAGGATATGGCCTGATTGGGTTTTCAGGCTTCTTTCTGCTCTTTTTTACAGACTTCCCTAATGGTTACTGGATCTTTCCAAGGTGGGGAAAGCGTGGGTTGATCATCTTCATGACCATTGGGCTTATAGCTGGGATAAGCGTTGGGATCTGGCTTCTAGGTCAGTGATTTGGTGAATAGTAGGATTGTCTCTGGGGCTGAGGACACTGAGTTATAGCCTGCCTCCTATTTTCCTAGGCATTAAACAATCATTTCTGACTCATTAGGAAGACTGGGAGGGTAAAGGGGCAAAGAAATAACTTCAGGATGGTTGGGGGGGAAGGTTTGAAAAGGAAAGGAATACTTGGGATTGATGATCAATAAAGGAAGAAGGGGATAAGGATTATTTCTCATCTTCACCAAGAGGAGAACAAGAGGAAATGGATGAAAACTGAAAAAAGAACTTGGGTTAGACATGAAGTGGAACTTTTCAATAATGAGGGTTATAAGTCATCTGAATGATTAATAATTGACCCAGAAAATTTAGCAGCTATTGCTAGAATGGGAGAAAGACTTTTACCTAACTGGACAGGGTCAGGGATGAAGTGTCCCCTTTTAGGAGGCCTGCCCCACTTTAGAATTCCCTGATTCTCCATGGTGACTGCCATTGGGCCCCTCTGGAACAATCCTCCCCTCCTGACCACCTTTCTTCCCCCCCTTTCATCTCTTTCTTCAGTCCTGCTTTTCAGGACACATACCTTGTTGAAGGTCCTGAAACAAAGTAACATCATGAGCTGTACTGAGAAGCCCCCCATCCCAACAATCTCCAAGTCAGGTGGGTGAATACTTCCCTCCTTCTTGAGTCCTGCTCACCTAGTCTGTGCTAATAGGAAATCCCTCCTTCAAGATTCTCCCCTTCACAATTCAGCTTCTGAAAGCAAGTAGAGAGACTTCTGGGTCTCCATTCTGTCTCCACTCTCATCAGTCACAATCAAGGATGAATGGAAAGCTCCCTGAGAGGGAGGGGAGGATGAGGCCTTGGGGTGGAGAAGTACTGGGCATGGAGCTGGGCCTATCCTTCAGGAAACAAAATCCAGCTTTTAACAACTGGGCTGAATAACTGCTGCTTGGGGGCGATCCAGTCTGTCCCAGAAGCTTGTCCTCACCTGGGTCCTGGGAGAGATATAGAGTGTTAGGCAATCTTAGAAAACAGCTTCAGCTATCAGGAGACAGGGTTTCCCTTAGTGACAGGTAAAATGTTTGGCCCTCACTGGGGCAAGGGCCTGGGGGTGGGGATCTGAATTTTTGTCAGCTTGTGCATTTTACCTTCTCTTTGGAAAACACTCTGCCAATTTCCATTCAGAATAACCTAGAGGGAGGTCTATATCCAGGTCTTTCTTCCTAAGTACCATCTTGACCAGACTCCTAGGGTACACTGCTAGGTTCCAGAGAGTCTGAACTTTCCTGCTTCCTGAGTGTGTTGGACACAGGAGAAAATATGGTTTTTCATGCTGCGGTTTCAGTATCTTTCAGAATAAACACCATAAACTTATTGGAAGTGCAAGTGAGGGCATGGCCAGACTGGCTCCTGGTGTGCTATGAGGGTTGGAGTCCTATCCTAGGCAACCGGATTTGTAGGCACCTTGGACATCTCAGGTATCTTGGTGGGAGTGGGAGTGAAGGGAGTTTGGGGAAATAGAAGGGAGGAAAGAGAGAGAGAACTGGAAGAGGAGGAGATTCCTTTACTTGTCTCATTTCCATTTCTCTCAGAGTAGATCCCCAATGCTGAGGTCATCTAAGTTATTCTCTTGCCTTCAGGTTCCAATTCAGTCCAGACTTTCAGGAATCTATGTTATTTTTGACGCTGACAACAAAGACTCCAAGAGAGGAAGAATCGGTTTCCTTCCTTTCTTGGACATCTATTTCATTATTTTCCCATTAGAAAATCCTATTTTTTAATCTAATTTATATTCTTTCTGCTTCAATTAAAACCATTAATTATTATTTCTATATTATGGTTACTTTTTTTGTTAAGACTCACATACCACAGAGAAGTAAACCTAACTGATATTAAGGTCAACAATTCTCAGGAGTTTGTTCAGCTTCTTCCCAGACTGGGGGATCATCTGGAGGAGATATGGCAGCACAGGTAAGGGAGCTGAGTTTGAGTTGAGTAGAGGGGAATGAAGTCAATAGAATAATCTTTCTCATTTCCTCTGGAGACTTTAAACACAAATCCTTCTTTTTCTTCAAGGGGAGGGAGGAGTGCCAGGCCACCAGGCGATTTAGACAGAGAGTTTTTCTCTAAATTAGATATTGTAAAGGATCCAGAGAATTCTTGAGAAAGAGATAAATCCCCCCCCCCATTCTGGCCAAGATTAGTGGGCTACCTAGAGGAAAGAAAAATATCTAAGCCTGGAAGATATTCTCCCAAATATCAAAAGTTGGCAAGTGACCAATCTAGCAATCCACTATGACTGAGTGGGACACACACATTTCTTGTGCCCATCCTGCCCGTCTCTTCCAGATTCTTCCTCTTCTCCAGGATCAATAAGAGAGGAAGGAGTGGATATATGTGTGTGTTGGGGATGACATAAATAAATACCTTAGTGTGTAAATAGGAGAAGCACCTCTGTTTTCTCCAGGGGGAGATTAGAAACATTCAAGTTTAGTGAAAGTAGGTACCAAAGTGGAGGCAGGGATCATGTGGATTGTGAGGGAAGAGAAGGAAGAAATTGGATTGGATGAGCACAGTGCAAAATAAGACTTCTCCAGTGCTGATGGGGCTGAATTTATCTAGGACTAAAACAAAGTATCATCATTTTCTTGGGGAATTATATGGACCTGTGATGTACTTCTGGCTGAATACTGTATTTCTTTTATGTATATGACTAAATTGTAAATAGGATCATGGGGTCACAGGCTCAGAACCAACCATCAGTGATCTTTGAGTGTATTGAGAATACCTCCCTCACTTTAAATATGAGGAAACTGAGTGACAGAGAGCCCATGTGACTTGCTTAGGACATCACAGTAAATGTTTGAGGCAGGATTCAAACTCAGATCTTTTTTGCTGGCTCCAATTCTAGCACTTTATTCACTTATATCATCTATAATAAATAGTTCAAGCCTATGTCTAACCTCACTGCCAATAGTGGATTTCATGTTGATCTTGAAGAGTGGACTGAAGCCATTCTGATGCCCTTCTCTGAGGAGGGGTTCAAGAGTGTTTTGGGGTTATTCAGTTGTGTCTGATTCTTCATGACCTCATTTGGAATTTTCTTGGTAGAAATATTGGATTGGTTTGCCATTTCCTCCTCCAGTCCATTTTACAGATTAGAAAACTGAAGCAGCTGTTAAAGAAGTTATTCAAGGTCACCCAACTAATAAATGTCTGAGGCTGGATTTGAATTCAAGTCTTCTTGACTGTAGGCCCCGGTGCTGTATCCCAAGGTGTGACCTATCAGTCCCTTGGACAAGAACTTAAAAGGACAGCTACATTACTATGAGATAAAAGAGCCTTCAGCCTTGGAGCACCAACATTAACCTCTCTTCTTAAATCCCCCTTCTTCTTTATAGGAACAGCTGCGCCTTGGGCCAAGTTGTCTCCCTCAAATGCTCAGGTGAGCTACATGCCAGCCCCCAGAAGAGGGATGTGCAGCACACTAGGAAATGGATAGCCTTGGCAGGAACCCCCCTCAACAACTGGTGTCCCAGAAGGGATTAGGAGCTTAGTTTCAAGCACTCAACATACATGATTCATCAAATATTTATTATTCCCTAGTGTGTGCAAGAGCCCTGGGCTAAGCAATGGGAAAATTCCTTTTCCTAACAATCTGGATATGTATGTGTAAAACAAAAGGATATAAACTGCTTACTAGTGAGGTAATTACTGTTCGCCTCTTCATGTATCTGATAATTGGGTTTGCCTACCTGTGCACTGGTCTCACACAAAGATCCCATTTGATCTGTGGCCAGTTCTTTATTATTGGATGATTCTATTTGCAGACAATAATCCATGGGGGAAGGAGGGAGAGGGCTGGCCAGGAAGAAATATGGTGGTCCATCAAAGGAAGCTGAGTTTGGGCTTGGTGGATGGGGATGAAGTGAACAAGAGCCCTTTTCAATGGAGATCCGAGCACAGTTAATGAAATCTTAGCATTATCTAGGTACTGTTTTGCACCTGTTATCAGATGTCTTTTGACCAGTTTATACCTTCCCCTCTTACTACTCACCTCCCAGAATCCAAAAAGAGGAGAAATTCAACTAAGTCTCTTCTACAACCTGTTTAGCAGCCTCAAAACCAAGAGGAAGTTGAAACTCTGGTCAAATTGAGGTTACAGAGATGGGGGGAGGAATATATGTGGAGTTCCATTATCAAGTTTTCTATCTTATCCCCAAGGATTATTAAGAGTTAGCCATGTGCATTCCATGACCTCATAGGCCTAGGCCATCCTCCCAAGGGGCTCAGTGCCGGGGCTGACACCAACCTTGGCTTCTCCCTCTACTTCCATTTCCACCGATGATGGCCAGAGTGTGGGATCCAGCATGTGACTTCCCGTATTATCGGGGGGACCTCCGCTGTCCTTGGGCGCTGGCCCTGGCAGGTCAGCATGTTCAAAGGTTCCCAGTACTCCTGTGGAGCCTCTGTGCTGGATCCGAGTTGGGTGGTGACTGCAGGACACTGTGTCTACAGGTATGGAGGGTCTCTCCCCTCACCCCACCCCATGACCCTCACCCCCCCCATACCCCTCGCCATGAACCTTTGCCTGAGACATGGGAGTCCTTTTCTGTTCATTTGTGGGTGGGCTTCATGCTTTTCTTGGTTCTGTCTTTATGTCCAGTACAGGTTCTGACACATAGTAAACTTAAAGAGGGTAGAGTTAAGGTTTATAGAGTCCTTTTTGTGCCATACCTGGATTTGAGCCATGTGCAATTTTTGTTATGCTTATAATAACAACACAGTCATTCAACAAGTGTTTATTAAGTATATATCTGGCACTGTACTAGAAACTGGGGATACAAACACAAACAATGAAACAATCCTTACTCTCAAGAATGCTAACGATAATCAATATATTTCAAATTCATTCAAAATACGTTTTTAAATCGCCTATAATGCCAGTCACTGCTTGGAACTGAGGAGAAACAAATAAACTATAATACTAGTCCTGTCCTCCAGAAGCCTAGTCTTTTGTGGCGAGAGGATAGGACAAGCATAGTGTAAGTAAGTGCAAATGATATGCAAAGGATTTTTTTTTCCTGAGGCAATTGTTTTTATTTTATCTAGTGCTTCTTTGGAGGCTTAATATATTTTTGATTAATGACGATAATAATGATGCACTGAAAAATCAAAGGGCTGGAGTTTTCTAATACTTTTGGCATCCGACCCCTCAGTCAATCAGAAAATATTTACTAGCTGCTTGTTCTGGATCCTGTTAGTGTTGACCAGTGTCAGACCCCTCTCATGGACTCTGGAATCAAATCCTGCTTCTGATTAATGCCTGCCTAATGCCTGTGCTATTTAAGCTCCTTGGTTCTGTTTCCCCATCTGTAAGGTGAGGTTGGACTTGAAGGCCTCTCAGGCCCTTCCAGCTCTCTCTGTCTGCTGACAAGGGGGTGCAGGCGAGTATAAGGCTTGCACTTTGCCCAGAGGGAGCTTCTTTCTATCTACTATGTTGCTGCTCAGAGGACCCCCTCATGTTGTCTGGTCCACTTGTCTCTGCCCCCACATCATGGCCATTCTGTTACACTTGTGCTTAAAAGCTTAACCTTGCATCAACTCTTTGTCCAATTGCAGGCTGTCCCACAAGTCCAAATGGAGGGTCTTTGTGGGGATTGTCAACCACAGTGACATCATATTGCGCCCCGGGACCATGGTGGAAAAAATCATCCTGCACCCCCACTTTAGAATCCATAAGCGGAGGCACGACTACGACATTGCTCTGCTGAAGCTCCAGACCCCTCTGAACTTCTCTAGTAAGACATGAGCTGAAAGACCCTGGCCCTTTCAGTGAGATAGGAAGAGGTGTCCCCTTGCAGACAGAAAAACGCCCTTTCTGGGTTGCATGTTCCGTTGGGAAACTTTTCCTGATAACTTGGGGAACGAGGGCTGGAATAGAAACTTGTGTATGAGCCCCCTGTTTCTTGGCTTCAACCGTGCAAGCAATTTAGAAGTAGCTCTAGCATCGGTGTCCTGATTGGGGGTTTGGAAGAAATGGAGTATCACCCAAATCTTTATCCCCCTAAAATGCAGCTCCCCAGCCAAGAGAGCTAGAAACTGTACTCGCTTGATTTTCATATTAATACTTGCTTCAGACATGCTCCTTGTCTGGCTTCCAGAAGATCCCTGTGATCCCTGCCCCAGGGGCGACTTTCATTATCAGCCTTCCCCTAGCCCTTGCTTCCTCCAAAGACTTTGCTTTGGTGGTCAAAAGTCTGTGGGAAGTCAGAAGCAGCATCCTATCAGGAAAATACGTGGAGACCCCTCCCCTGAACAGATTTCTTTCTGACCTTTCCCTGCTGGGGAGAAAATGTCTTTAGCACAAGGAATAGAGGCTAGGCTTGCTGACGGTTGTGGCCTTCAGGCCCTAAGGTGGGGGCAATTAGCAAAGGCCAAGGTCAGAAGCAAGGGCCGTGGACTTCTTCTCCAGGCAAGGTGCAGGCTGTGTGCCTGCCAGAAGTGCAGCAGGAGTTCCCACAAGGCTCCAAATGCTGGGTGTCAGGCTGGGGCTCCACAGTCCCTCACCAAGGTGAGTGAGACCCAGAAAGGGTGGCTGGTTGGTCTTGGACAGGAGGTGGTTGGGAGGAATCCCCTGTCCCCCTTGGGAACTACACTCCCGGTTGCCTTTCCCAGGATGCCCTCTTTGGCCAAACCCACTAGCCTGGCATTCTTTGGACCACATTCACCTTGGGAAGTCAGTCATATGTTAATTCTCCATTCCTCCCTCTTGCTGGGGCCTCCACAAAATACCACAGCCTCCTGTGGCTTTGGAAGTCTGAGGCCTAGACATTCATGCTACCCTGTGCAGGCCCTCCGTCCCTCCCTACTGTACCCGGGCTGACGAGACTGCCGCTTTGTTTTTGCCTCTATCTCCGTCTGTCTCTGTTTCTTGCTGTCTGGGGCTCTGCTTCTTCCAGGATTTGGCTCAGACATCCTCCAGAATGTCTTGGTCCCCTTGATCAGCTCCCAGCTCTGCAATAGCTCCTGCATGTACAAAGGCATGATCACTCCTCAGATGCTCTGTGCTGGCTACCTGGATGGGCATGCTGACTCATGCCAGGTGCTAACTCAGGGGGGATTTGGGCTGGAGGGGCTGGCACACTGAGGGCCCAGGCTGGGGAGCTTTGGGCATCCCAGGAGCTGGGGGGTGAGGTGGGGGTAGGAGGCCTTTGTAAAGTGATGAGTGTGTCTGAAGTCTGTATTCTACTGGATTGAGCAGAGGTGATTTATAGGGAATCACCACTGACACTCCCCCTCTGAAGGAGCCAGTGAATGGGAGGCTGGCCTGTGGGAGACTTTGGGTGAGGTGGGGATTGGTGCTGTCTTAAAGGGTCCTCCCTGAAGGGGAAGTGGGATGGGACATGAGTCACTGGGCATGTGGCAGTGGCCACAAGTGGTACCCTTCTCCTGGGAAGAGTCAACCAACTGCTCCCTTCTCTGTTTCTGTCCCTGGGGTCTCTAAGGGGGACAGCGGAGGTCCTCTAGTGTGTCTGGACCAAGGGATCTGGCGCTTGGTGGGGATAGTGAGCTGGGGCTGGGATTGTGGGATACACCACAGGCCAGGAGTCTATACCAAGGTGGCTGTCTTCTTGGACTGGATTCACCATCAAATTGCGGGTGAGTGGGGAAGCAATGGGGAGGGCTGAGATGTGAGGTCTAAGGGACTGCAGGAGTCTGGGAACTTCCCCGGTGTGTCCATTTTCTGTTGGGAATGGGGGAAGAAACTGGGCCATGCATCCCTGACTAGAATGGAGGTGGTGGGGATAGGAGGATGGTGTGTCTAGAATTGGATTCCACAGATTAAAAGAAAAAAAAAATTTCACCTCTCTGTGGCACTCCTTTCTCTCCTTCCCCTTTACCCCTTCCCCAAATATGAGGGAACAGAGATGGACTCTAGGCTCACAGACATAATTAACCATGATACTGGTTAAATGGCATTATTCTCTGAGCCTCATTTCCTTCATCCATAAAATAAAACTAAAAAGACTTTCTTTGCTTATTTCATGAGAGTGATTGGAGAAATAAAATGAAATGCTTTTTGTGATTGCCCAAATAGTACAAATTACAGCTGCTGCTGCTGCTGCTACTACTTCTAGTATCTTCTACTACTACTATTACTACTAACACTCTTATTACTACTACTACTTCTACTGCTACTACTACTATCACTCCTACTACTCTACTACTAGTACTATTATTACTACTACCACTACTATTACCACTGCTACTACTATTACTACCACTATTACTACTACTACTTCTACTACTACTACTACTACTACACTACTACCACT
>JAJPUD010036067.1:0-10029 GCA_023553655.1 Myrmecobius fasciatus
GGCACAGGATAGGTTATCAGGACAATCTAGGCAATAACCTTAACAATCTAGTGTTCGATAAACCCAAAGACCCCAGCTTTTGGGATAAATACTCACTATTCGGCAAAAACTGCTGGGAAAATTGGAAACTAGTGTGGAAGAAATTAGGGCTTGACCCATACCTAACACCACATACCAAGATAAGATCTAAATGGGTTCATGATCTAGATATAAAGAGGGACTTTGTAAGCAAGTTAGAGGAACGTAATATAGTTTATCTCTCAGACCTGTGGAGATGGAATAAATTTATGTCCAAAGAAGACCTGGAACTCCTAATTGAACACCAGATGGATAATTTTGATTATATTAAGTTAAAAAGTTTCTGTACAAACAAAACAAATGCAGACAAGATTAGGAGGGAAGCATCAAATTGGGAAATCATCTTTACATTCAATGGTTCTGATAAAGGCCTCATTTCTAAAATATATAGAGAATTGTCTCATATATATAAGAATTCAAGCCACTCTTCAATAGATAAGTGGTCAAGGGATATGAACAGACAATTTTCAGATGATGAAATTAAAACCATCTCTAGTCATATGAAAAGTTGCTCCAAATCACTATTGATCAGAGAAATGCAAATTAAGACAACTCTGAGGTTCCACTACACCCCTGTCAGATTGGCTAAAATGACAGGAAAAGATAACGATGAATGTTGGAGGGGATGTGGGAAAACTGGGACACTAATACATTGTTGGTGGAACTGTGAACGGATCCAACCATTCTGGAGAGCAATTTGGAGCTATGCTCAAAAAGTTGTCAAACTGTGCATACCCTTTGACCCAGCAGTGTTTCTACTGGGCTTATATCCCAAAGAGATCTTAGAGGAGGGAAAGGGACCCACCTGTGCAACAATGTTTGTGGCAGCCCTTTTTGTAGTGGCTAGAAACTGGAAACTGAAGGGATGCCCATCAATTGGAGAGTGGCTGAATAAATTATGGTATATGAATGTTATGGAATATTATTGCTCTCTAAGAAACGACCAGCAGGATGATTTCAGAGAGGCCTGGAGGGACTTGCATGAACTGATGCTGAGTGAAACGAGCAGAACCAGGAGATCATTATACACGGCAACAACAGTATTACATGATGATCAAGTCTGATGGACATGGCTCTCTGCAACAAAGAATTGTCTCAAACCAGTTTAAATTGTTCAATGAAGAAAACCATATACACCCAGAGAGAGGGATATGAAATATGGACCACAACGTAACATTTTCATGATCTCTATTGACATTTGCTTGCATTGTGTTGCCTTTCTCTGATTCTTTTTTTTTTTCTTGTAGATAGGATTTTTCTTGCATAACTTCTCAAGCATTTCAACATTATTAACATGTAGTGGACTTCCTGCCATCTAGGGGAGGGGAGGGGACTGGGGGTAAAATTTGTAATGGAAAGCTCTGTAAAGATCAATGTTGGGAAACTACCCATATACATGTCATACAAATAAAAAGCTTTAAATAAAAAAAAAGAAAGATAATTTAAGCTGGGTCTTAAAAGATGAACAGCATCTTAATAGATGAATGAGATGGAAGGATATTTTAGGCAGCATGAGCAAGGGGACTAAGCTGGAAGAGGGTACTGATACATGTTGAACTTTCCATCCTTAGTCACAGAAAAGTGATCCAGAACAAGGCATCCATTTCACAAGGAATGGAATAAGCACTTGTCTATCTCCTACTCACCTGTGGCTTCAAGAATTTGTAGCATGTGCAGTAAACACACTCTGTTAAAATCTTCTTGGTAAATGGGCTAAGCCATAGTGAGAGTAACTGACAGGCTTCAAACCCATTGTGATTTAGGGAGATGTCTATCCCAAGCATGTGAAGACTTCCTCTGGCAGAATGGGTAAATGAGAACAATTTGTTCCAATTATCCATGAAGGTGACTTGAGTTTGGTCCATCACCAAGGTTAATACATCCAGGGAGATCACCAGTCACCTTGACTTTTGTCCAGCCACTGGACTTTGATGATGTTGGAATACAAAGTGAGACTAAAAACTATGCAACTCCACCTCACTTAAAATAATTCATAAGCAAGTCAAGATATCACCCCATGATGTCATTGGTCCTTTTTTGAAAATGAAGGATGAAAAAAAAAAAAGAAAGAAAGAAAATTAAGGATGAATAACTATGTACCAGCACTATATAAATATTATGTCAATTGATCTTCACAACAACCTTAGGGTAGGTGCTATGATTATCTCCATTTTACAGTTGAAACTGAGGGAGATGCTTGAATACCTTGCACAGGATTACTCAGGTAGTGGGTGTCTAAGGTCAGTTTTAAATTAACATCTGACTCTAGCCCCCACACTATACTATCCACCGTACTCAAATGATCCATAAACCTCTGCCAAATTGAACTGAATCAAATTTAATTTTTTTCCAGAGGAACTGTTTTTTAAAGGGTGAGATTTTTCTTCTAAGATCTTCAAATCATATCACTAAGACTAATCTGTCAATATAAAAATTAAGCCCTGCCTAAGAGAACTTTTGAGAAAATGAAGTTTAAGGTTCAAATCTTGCCTTTGGTTAGTAGTAATCCTAGCTCTCTAGTTAAGATAAATTGATTCAGTGGAAAGAAGCCTAGCTTTGGGATTAAAGGACTTACTTTCAAATACTTGAGTCACAGTTTCCTCATCTGTAAAAAGAGATGATTGGACTCCATGATTTTCATGGTCCCCTTCAGTCTCTGAGTTATGAATTGTATCATGAAAGTTCTTTGCTGAAATCAGATGAGAAGAGATGAGATTTCAGAGGCTGGTTAAGTGAGAGTGCAGAGATCTCAATATTTAAAAATTCTTGCCAACAGTGGCTGTAGCAGTTGAACAAAAGAAAGACTATGTATCCTGGGAGAATAGAGACCTTGTTATTCAAAGGTCTTAGTCACTTCATACATACAATACTAATAATGTCAAAGTCAAATAGAAGGGGGAAATGATAAATGTTGGAGGGAATGTGGAAAAAATAGTACACTAATACACTGGGGAACTGTGAACTGATATAACCATTTTGGAGAGCAATCTGGAATTATACCTCCTAAAGTTAGTAAACTGTGACTCAGTAATACCACTACTAGGTCTATTTCTCAAGATAATTGGGGGGGAAGGAAAAGAACATATATGTTCTAAAATATTTATAGTTTTATTTTCTAAAATATACTTCTATAAAATTTTCCTTGTAATAACAAAGAACTAAAAATTGAAAGAATGCCCACAACTGGGGAATGCCTAAACAAACTGTGGTATATGATTGTGATGGAATATTAGTGCTTTTCAAGAAATTATGAGCAGGTTGATTTTAGAAAAAAACATAAAAAAACTTGAATTTAGTAATGAAGAGTGAAATGAGCAGAACCAAAAGAACATTGTATATAGTAACAACAACATTGTTTGAAGAACAACTATCAACAACTAAGCTTCTGAATATTATATATTCAAATCAGCTATATAGGACCATTGAAGCAAGATATTATCTACCTCCAGAGAAAGAAAAAATAAATAGAAGTATGAATAGTTTAATTTTGTGCATATGTTCCCCCCACACACACACATATCTGTGTCAAATGGTGGTGGCCTACCAGTGCAGGGTGGGAAGGGAGGGAAAGAGTTTGGAGCTTAAAATGTGACTCCCCCCAAAAAATTAAATCTTTTTTAAAAGATGAACTGGAAAAAATGTCCAAGTCAGAGTAAAAGTGGTCCCCCTACCCTCCAATTCAATTGATATTAGAGGAGTAAAAAATAGACAAAGGATATGTTAATGTGTGAAGGTAAGGGGGGGGGAGGGAATGCTCATCTGGGCCTTGCTATTTTCTTGAAGAAAATGGAATTTTCCCTGAAGAGAATAGAAGAGCAGCTGCCATTTGTCTGGCTAAAGATTGACTCGGATCGGAGTAGCCTGAGCTATCAGTCTCAGCAAAGAGTTCTTTTGTGAAGTATAAATCTCTACCAGAGGAGGAACAGAGAGAGGAGATATTTTTTTCTTCTTCCTCTTTCCATTTGTGATGGCATCTTTTAGTGGTCTTTTTCAGATGTGTCTGACTCTTGGTAACCTCATTTGGGGTTTTCTGGACAAAGACACTAGAGTAATGTGCCATTTCCTTCTCTAGTTCATTTTACAGAAGAGGAAACCGATGTCAACAGGGTGAAATGATTTGCTCAAGGTCACTTAGTAAAAGTCTAGAGCTTTATTCACTGCACCAACCTCCTTGCCCCTAAAATGGAGCTTTTTAAACAGAAATAGATAGCACATCTGCAGGGAAAAACAGATACAGACTTAGACAGTCAAGGGCAGAAAGCATGTCCAAGGAATGGATCCTCTTTCTACTGAGACAAAAGTCAACTACAGATGCTGGGGACAACCAATTCTAGCAGGCAAAAATTGAGCTGAAGGGGCACCAGGGTGGTGCAGCGGATAGAACAGCCCTAGAGGAGGATTTGAGTTCAAATTTGACCTCAGACACTTGACACTTACTAGGTGTGCTAACCCCCCAATTGCCAGAAACAGATAGACAGACAGACAGAAAGACAGAGACAGAAACATAGAGAAGAGAATTGAGCTGTGGAGAGAAGCAGACATGACATCCACAAGGCAAAGACATTGGGATTGGAAAAAATGTTCTTAAACTTTTTTGTATCATGGATCCCTCGGGCATTCTAATGAAACCTAGAGCCTCTTCTGAGAAGATTTTTAAACCTATAACAAAATACATAGAATTACAAAGGAAAATAAAGATATACATATATGTGTAATAGCTTTTTATTTTTCAAAATGTATGCAAAGATAAATTTTTAACATTCATCCTTGCAAAACCTTGTGTTCCAAACTTTTCTCCCTCCCTCCCCACCTTCCTTCTCTCTTAGATGGCAAGTAATCCAATTTAGGTTAAACATGCAATTCTTTTAAACCTATTTCCACATTTATAATGCTGCATAAGGAAAATCAACTCAAAAGGCGATATGGGGGGAGCAATGTATGCACAAATTCATACTATTCATACTTCTACATATCTTTTCTTTCTCTGGAGGTGGACATCTTGCTTCATTGGACCTATGTAACTGATTTGAATATATAAGACTCAGTCAGAACAGCTTAGTTGTTGATAGTAGTTCTTCAAATAATATTGGTGTAACTGTATGTTACTATGCTGTGATCCACATTCAGTCTCCATAGCTCTCTCTCTGCATGCAGATGGCTCTCTCCATCAGGTCTATTAGAATTGTCTTGAATCACCTCATTGTTGAAAAGAGACAAGTCCATCACAATTGATCATCACCTAATCTTGTTATTACTATGTACAATGTTCTCTTGATTCTGCTCATCTCACTCAGCATCAGTTCATGTAAGTCTTTCCAGGTTTTTCTGGTCAGCCTGCTCATCATTTCTTATAGAACAATAATATTCCATAACATTCATATGCTATAATTTATTCAGCCATTCTCCAAATGATGAGCATCCACTCAGTCTCTAGTTCTTGGCCACTTCACAATAGGGCTGTTACATTTTTGCACATGTGGATTCTTTTCCCTTTTTATGATCTCTTGGGGATACAGACCCAGTAGAGACACTGCTGGATCAAAAAGTATGCATAGTTTTATAGCCCTTTGGGAGTAGTTTGGATCACTTCACAATCTCAGGCCTAGAAAACAGCATTGTAAAGACACAACAAGAAAAAAAAAGACATTGGGATCTCCAGTACTAGAGGCATGAATTGCCTGGGCCAGGTGTCCCAAAGATTGAGTGCCTTACTACCAGTGTCTAAGTTTGTGCCCATTTTCTCCAAATGTATTTGTGGGAAAGTGTATCTCATATTTTTTGGAAGGGGAATTTTTTGTTTGTTCTTCCTATGTCATCTGCTTTGAACTAATTGGGTGTACTGAATCACTATTGAAGGTAAACTCACCAAGGAGTGCACCTAAAAAGCACAATGACTATAGAAGTACTAAGCAGTCTGTCTCCTAGGGCCCAAACAAATCTGCAAACTTGTGAAGGCAGCAACTAGGAGGTAATTTCAAAGGAAATAATCCCTAGGAAAAAAGACAATATTAGAGGAAACCTGTCTGCTGACACATCAGACACATGAAAAATCAAACTAAGGAGATTCAAATAGAAACCATTAGTCATCCAAAGGTATGGGATGGACATTATAAGAGATCATAGTTTCCTGCCACAAGCACAGGGAATGGGAGGACTCAAAACTGTCACTGCCACTGTTTAAGGGATAAACCATGGCCTGAGATTATGAGAAAAGCAGGCTGTAACCCGATCTCCCCTGAAAAATTGATAGATGCAAAATAGATCATTTTGATTATATTAAGTTCAAAAGGTTTTGTACAAATAAAACTAATGCAGACAAGATTAGAAGGGAAGCAATAAACTGGGAAAACATTTTTACCTTCAAGTATTCTGATACAGGCCTTATTTCTAAAATATATATATCTTGAGATATTCCTAAAATGACAGGAAAAGATAATGATAAATGTTGGAGGGGATGTGGAAAAACTGAGACACTGATACATTGTTGGTGGAACTGTGAACAGATCTAACCATTCTGGAGAGCAATTTGGAACTATGCCCAAAAAGTTATCAAACTGTGCATAACCTTTGACCCAGCAGTGTTTCTATTGGGCCTATAACCCAAAAAGAACTTGAAGGAAGGAAAGGGACCCACATGTGCAAGAATGTTTGTGGCAGCCCTTTTTGTAGTGGCTAGAAACTGGAAACTGAATGGATGCCCATCAATTGGAGAGTGGCTGAATAAATCATGGTATATGAATGTTATGGAATATTATTGTTCTGTAAGAAACGACCAGCAGGATGATTTTAGAGAGGCCTGAAGAGAGTTATATGAACTGATGCTAAGTGAAATGAGCAGAAGCAGAACACTATACAACATTAAACAACATTATAGCAACAAGACTATATGATGATCAATTCTGATGGACATGGCTCTCTTCAACAATGAGGTGATTCAAACCAGTTCCTTTTGTTCAGTGATGAAGATAGTCATATACATCCAGAGAGAGGCCTAAGGGAACTGAGTGTGGACCACAACCCAGCATTTTAATGCTTTTTGTTATTGTTTGCTTGCATTTTGTTTCCCTTCTGTTTTTTTTCTTCTTCATCTGATTTTTCTTGTGCATCAAGATAACTGTATAAATATGTATACACATATTGGATTTAACATGTATTTTAACATGGTTAACATGTATAGGATTACCTGCTATCTAGGGGAGGGGATGAGGGGAAGGAGGGAAAAATTTGGAACAGAAGGCTGTGCAAGGGTCAATGTTGAATAATTACCCATGCATATGTTTTTTTTTTATATTTTTTTTCAACATTGACCTTTGTAAAAACTTTTTTTTTCCCAAAGCTTTTCCCCTCCTTCCCTCCACCCCCCACCCCTAGATGACAGGTAATCTAATACATGCTAAATAGGATAAATTATACATGCATATGTTTTGTAAATAAAATGCTTTAATAAAACATTAAATAAATTAAATTATAATAAAAAAAATTAATTGAGCCATGACACCTTGTGTTTCCACAAGTAGAGAACTGACATTGCCTTCCCAATCTTGGCCTTCCCCCAGTTTTCATTGTAGACATGGAGGCTGAGGCACTCAAAGGTTAATGAATTGCACTGCTTTTGAATGACAGGCAAGTCTTAAAAAAAAGGCAAACTTTATGAAGTCTTCTTCACTCAACTGATCCCATCAAGAATTTCTCAGGTTAAATGATTCCATGTAGGATTATTTTAGCAACTGGGTAGTTTGATAGAGCCTTGGGCCTAGAGTCAGGAAAACTGACTTCAGACACTCACTAGCTGTTTGATCCTGGGCAATCCATTTAACTTCTGTTTGCCTTAATCCATTGGAGAAGGAAATGGCAAACTACTACTATATCTTTGCCAAGGAAATCCCATGAACAGTATGGTCTATGGCAGAATAGTTTGTAGTCACAAAGAATCAGACAAAACTGAAGGACTGAACAACAAGATTAATTACAAGGCTTGGGATCATCAGAGAAACCATCCATATGATCATTTAAGAAAACTCACTTCTTATACCTTGATTTTGCTGCTGACAACTGACACTCCTCTGCCCAGTCCTCCACAGTTGGTGCACTGGAGTAATAATAACATTTATGTAAGGCTTTAAGATTTGCAAAACACTTATGTATATCTTAGAGACAACCAAATGGGGTAGGTGCATTTTAATCCCCATTTTAAAAAATAGGAAAATGAGGTTGAAAAATTGAGTGTCTTGTCGAGGATCACAAAGCTAGCTGTGTTTCAGGAGGGATTTGGGGCCCAGATCTTCCTAATAATAGTAACTACCATTTTAAAAAGATTTTACATTTTCTCATTTAATTTTTACAATCCTGTGAGATAATGTGCTTATTCCCATTTTGTGGATAAGGAAACTGAGGCTGAGTGTTGACCTGACTAGTGTCATATGGCTAGTATCTGGAGAAGCACTCTAACCCAGATCTTCTTGATTCCAGGTCAAGTGCTCTCTCTAATTCTACCACAGTGCCTCCCTGGAAGGGGAGAATCCCAAGAAAGTTCAGTTTATTCTTTTTATTCCTGCTTTTCTTGCAGTATCTAGGATGGAACAACTGGAGCTTTGTCTCAGCTGGGGCACCAAAATTTAGAAGACTGACAGCATTTGCACTCCTCCATCAAAGAGAAACTGGATTTATCAGTTAGCCAGAGTAGTTAAGTTAAAATATTTTGACTTCCTTCCGGGGGTGGAGCCATGGTGGTGGAGATCAGACAGTAGTCTCTGTAACCTCCTCTAACATCCCCTCAAACCAACAACATATGAAGCCTCTAGACTGATTCTGAAGCAAAAAAATCCACAATATAATAATAATCCACAAAAAGAGCTCTCACCATAGACAACTTTTATGGAGAGAGGGAAGAACAGACCTCAAATCCTGAGGACCCTAAAGGTAAAGCAACTCCAGAAAAAGCCGCAAAGAGAGACATAAATTGGTCTCCATGTCACAAAGGCTTTCTTTGAAGATTGCATAAAAAATCTTAAAAGAGAGTTAGAAGAAACATGGGGAAACAAAATGAGATCACTGCAAAATAAAATAGAAAAAATGGAAAAAGAATGCAATGAATAAAAAAATGTAATTGGTCAATTGCAAAAGGAACTAAAAACAGTAACTGAAGAAAATAAGACATTAAAAATTAGAATCAAACAATTGGAAAGGAATGACTCATCAAGACTTCAAGAATCAGTCGAAAAAAAACAAAAAAATGAAAAGATAGAGAAAAAGATGAAATATCTCCTAGGAAAAACAACTGACCTGGAAAATAGATCTAGGAGAGACAATCTAAGGATTATAGGGCTTCCTGAAAGCCATGATGAAAAAAAGAACCTAGACACTATCTTCCAAGAAATCATAAAAGAAAACTGCCCTGGTATTTTAGACCCAGAAGGCAAAATACTCCTTGAAACAATCCACCGATCACCTCCTGAAAGAAACCCAAAAATTAAGTCCCCCAGAAATATCGTGGCTAAATTCCAGAACTATCATACCAAGGAAAAGATATTACAAGAAGCCAGAAAGAAACAATTTAAATATCGGGGAGCTACAATTAGGATTAAACAGGACCTAGCAGCTTCTACTTTGAAGGATCGAAGGGCCTGGAATCAGATATTCCGAAGGGCAAAGGAACTTGGATTACAGCCAAGAATAAGTTACCCAGCTAGAATGAGCATTATCTTCCAGGGAAGAAGATGGTCTTTCAATGATATAGGAGAATTTCACCTATTTCTACTGAAAAGACCAGAACTGAACAAAAAATTTGATCTACAAACACAGAACACGAGAGAAACATAAAAAGGTAACAAGAAAAAATAACTCTTGAGAACTATATTTATGTTATAGATACTTATAGAATGAGGGTTGATTTTATGAATCTATTATTACATTATGATTATGATATGATTACTGTGATTTTATGATTATTAT
>JAJPUD010036069.1:0-10029 GCA_023553655.1 Myrmecobius fasciatus
GGCTTACAATCTGAATTTGGGTATTCAATGTTCACCTTGCTGGCATCCAAGTCTGTGGTATGCTTCATTGTTCGGGGATCATAGCCATTATGTCTTTCTTGGATCACCGGGTCAAAAAGCTCAGCAAATACCTGGGGAAGTTATGGAGGGAAGTGTAACCAATAAAGACAAATTTTCCTGTTTTCCTCCAAGAATTGAGTTTTAGATTGATTTCACTGAGACAGAAAACTTGAGAATAAGAGGATACAGAGCCAGAGAGGAAGATTTTATTTCACTGGAAAGAAGGAACTAGAATACTGTGAGAAAGGGATGGAAATCACTGAAGAATAAGAATTAGGGGCCTTAGGAGAAGCTGAGGCGTCCACCCACCTCATAGGTCTCTTCATCTCCAGCTACCATGCCCACAGTCTTGATGAAAGGGTGACCAGGATTGTCCACACCAGTCTGGATACACTGATCTAGTGTCCATCCTGTGGGCGTGGTCTTGTCGCAGAGCCGAGCATAAACAGCTGGAGTCAGGTGACTAGCCATGCAGTTGTTATGTTTTCGAAGATCAGGGTACTCTGCACTGAGGAGAGGTACAGGAGTGACCATCAGTAAGATGGGACAGGAACCAAAGATCTTCCCAAAAGCTCAAATTCCTGTGTGTCTTCCCCCTTCCTCCTAACCCCCCAACTCCCAATGAGAAGGTGTGCAGTATGGAGAATAGAGGGATGAGAGAGAAAGAGAGAGAGAGAAAGAGAGAGAGAGGTGCCCTAGTAATTGCTTTAGGAATCCTTTCTGCTTTTTCCTCCCTATTTCAGTTATATCCAACCCTTAGCCACACACTCTAGATAGCTCAGTTTCCCCAAACCTATTCAGTACCATTCTCCCAGGAATACAAAAGTGGACTCGGAAGAGAGGAATCAGAATTGGAATAGAGGATGTTTGGCAAAAGGATTATAAATGGCAGGAAAAGATCGGACAGCCCCCCTTTGCCTGAGCAGATTGAGAGTGACCAGAAGTCTCAAGGCCAGTATGGGGCCTTGGGGGCGGGGCATTTGGTAACAGGTCTCCAAGAATGTGTCCCATGGCTACAGATAGCATTCCCATCCCTGACCCTCCAATGCCAGTCTTCCTGCTCTAGTGTCAAGGTTAATATAGTCCCTTTTTGAAACCTGGTTCCCAATCTCCATCCTTTCCCCATTACCGCCCTGGGCACCCCATTCCTCAGGCACTGATACCTGGGTGGGTACAGCCTTCTTCGATCGCCGGCGGCTCGTAGTGGGTCAGGGCGGAGCAGATACCCAGCAGCCAGAGACCCTGCGCCGGCCACAGCAAGAAGCCCGAGTCCCGGGCGGACAGAGAGTAATCGGGAGAAGGAACTAGCCATGGCGTGGGGGCCGGATACTCGATCTGGGAGTTAGAGCTGGAGCAGGGGCCCAAAGAGAACCAGAGGCCGAAAGCTAGATCTGGAGCTGGAAGGGGGCCGGAGCTGGTCCAGAACCGATGCTGGAGCAGAAGGCGAAGTGGTTGGAGACCGGATGGAAATTGGAGCCAGAGCAGGGAATGGCACTCGAGCTGCGTGGAGAAGCGCAGTGAGCTAGGGGGTATGCGGGACAGAAAGGGTTGGGGGGGGGGGGAGAGGCTGGAGCCGCAGTCCCTAGGGGAGGGTTTCATGGAGGCCCCGCCTTCTACCCTACCCCCCCACTGTATGGGGGTGTGTGTTGTGTCATCTAGGAGCAAGCAATTGAGAGGGAAGAAGGAGGGGCCCCTCAGTGTAAGGAACGCCCACAGGAATCCTGGGGCCCTCTTCTCAATTTCAGCACCAAACAGCGGACAGCGCTCGTGGGAGGTGCGGCACCCGGACACCTGCCAGCTCCTGGAACGCCCAGTTTAATTTGTAATCGGAGAAGTCTGTATCGTGGGTGTGAAAGGGTGACATTGCCCGACACCCCCGACCTTTTCTCTTTACTGAACCTGCCCTGCCATCGTCTCTTCCAAAGGAGAGTCGGCGCCTTAGAAACCGAGAGAGAAGGGGAAACCCACTCGGACGCCACAGGGAAAAGAAAAGGGTTAAAGACTGAAGTCGCCATAGACTCCTACAAACAAACAGTTACACAGATACACAGAGGGGACAGAAAGAGGCAAGTGGAGACTGGGTGAGGCATCCACTTGTTCAAGGTCACCCCTTCCTTAGAAACAGGAAGAAGATTCAGGTGTCTGGCTACCAGCCCTGTGCTAGCTTTTCATAAGATTAGGGGAAATTCAGAAGGGCCTTTCTTCATATGGAAAGGGGATTCAGCTCCTACCTCCTCTTATCCTGTGCCCCCCAGACACCTGCCCCAGGGTCCAAAGCTGATGTCCTGGTCTTCCAGAATCTCCCTGCCCCATTCCTTGGCCCATCTTTCCCTCCACCCTACTACTGCCTCTCATTTTTCCTTTTCCCAACCCTGGACCTGATCACGTGGCTGAAGTCACAGGCTTCTGGTCAGCTTCTCGTCTGACTCGGTTGAGCGCAGAAGTTGGTTTGCCAGGGAATTCTCTTCCTTTCTCAGCTGTTCCTTTTCCCCAGTCTCTGGGCTGGAGGGGAGTGAATGAAGGGTGGAGTAAAGAGTAGGGGTGTGGTTAGGAGATTGGGTATTTGGGGATAGAACTGGCAGGCACAGAGCTCTGGGCATTTCAACCCAACATAATCCTTTCCTCTCTTGGATCTTTAATGCTAATTAATCCAGCTTTTAAGGTCTACTCAGGCACAAGGGCATGGGGTCATCAGGGGATCTGGTCCTCCTTCTACACACCATCCTCCACATCTCCCCTTTTCTCCTCCTTCTTTCCTTGAGTGACATTGCATGAATAGCTGGCTTGGCCCCAGGAGTTATAGGTGTGGCACCAGGTGTGTCCTGACCTTCAAATCTAGCCTGTTGTATCAGGAAAGGAAAAGAGAAACCAAAAGGGAGCAGGGTAGCGCAAAGGGGAGGGTGGGGCAGATTAGCAAGAGAAGCAGTCCAGGGATTCTTTTTCTTACTTTTTCTCACTTCTGCAAATCTGTATGAAAATCTTTGGGGAGAGAATAAATTGAGAAAGTGGTGTTCCCATTCTGCAATAGTTTTCTTTCCTGGTGTTGAGATCTTACCACTTTCTTTCTCTTCAGGATCCTATTGTCTTCCTCTCCCCATGGGCCAAAATTTTCCTCTGAGTGAGATACCTTCTGAAACCATCAGACAAAAGTCTTTCTCCAGCTCAGAGATCTAAACAATCTTTGCTGAGATGGAGTAATTGCTAAAATGTGGATGAAATTACTCCGAAGAGGATATATACTACTTGTGCTTGTGGGATTGTAATTCAGATAAAAGGGGACAGGGATAAAGTTCACTGGAAGTGAATATAATTGCTCAGGTTTAGGGAGGGAGAAGTTAATCAGGTGAAGCAAGGAAGTTTTACATCAAAGGATGGGGTAGTTAGGAGAATTAGGAGGTGAAAGTAAAGGAAGTACTACTTGTGTGAGAGGGTAGGGACTACCCTGGGGAGCTGAGAAATTACCTAGATTAACCGGATAATTACTCAAATTAGGATAATTATTCCTTTTGGAGAATAGCTGGTCAAGGGGATACATACAATTATCTGAACCTACAGTTGGAAAGGCATTTACCACAATGAAGACATCATAGGGACAGGTGCCTGGAATGTCTATAGGCTAAGCCATTTGTGGAGTCCTGGCTATCTTCCTTTAGGTTTTTATGTCAGCATATTGTGGAGTCTGGTAAAAAACAGTGTAGTAAAGTGTCGCAGATCTCACCTTCTAGCGGAAGAGATCGACTTCCCAGAAGGAAGGGGAGGAAACCAAGAAGAGGGGAGGGGAGGTGATCGCCTTATGGAGAACTCCAATTGAGAATGGGTTAGTAGAGATCAGCATGAGTGAAGCAGGGGGGAAATTGGTATTTTCCTCTCTAAAAACCTTTCCACTTAGAATACCTCTACTGGTATTCAATTTGCACTAATTTTCTCTGTATGAGAAAATTTCTCTGCATGTAGTTCTAAGTTTCTCCTCTGAGCTCCAGGCCTGAATCAACAGCTGCTTACTGGACATCTATATGTCCCATAGATATATATCAAAATCAACATGTCCAAAACGGAAATCATTATCTTTCCCTCAACTCTACCATTCTTCTAAACTTTTCTTTTCTTTTTTCTTTCTTTTTTTTTGTCAAGGTACTTACCATCTCTCTTATCATCCAGTTTCCCAATCTTGGAATCACCCTCTATTTGTTGTTCTTCCTTACTTTAAATTATGAATTAGCTGTCAAGTCTTGTGCAATCTCACTTCAGGATATCTCTTGCAACCTGGGGTGTAATGAGGGCTCAAATAAGATAATAGATGTGAAGCATTTTGCAAACTTTAAAGCTCCCAGTCATTGTCACTAATAAGTATTGTTATTATTATTAATTTATAGTCACCACACCCCCTAATCTGATGATGACTTCATTCTCTGAATGAATATAACATTTCTACTGAGCACTAATAATGTTTATAAAACTATACTGAGGGAAAGGGAGGCCAGAAATAATATATTCTTTCATTTTCTTAAATTCAATCTGTATTAAACCCACTAAGTGTTCAGATAATCTTAAATATCTAGGCAATCAACAAAGCAATAAATCAAGCCCCCAAGCAGAAGAATTTCTGAGGGATAAATGTCCAAACTGAACATTCAACAATCAGTTGGCATCTGTACCCTTCTTTCTACTCACGAGGTTACTTTAGTTGTGGTCCTTTTTACCTCTTATACTATTGAAACAGCCCAAGGCATAATAAATAAAACACCTGAGTATGGAAGGCTCATTTCCCTGAGTCCAAATACTGCCTCAGTCTCATACTAGCTGTGTGGCCCTGGGCAAGTCACTTCACCATATTTATCTGTTTCCTCATCTGTCAAGTTCGCTGGAGAAGGAAATAGCAAACCACTCCAGTATCTAGTACTTTTAAAATCTTCACTCTCTATTCTAAAGAAAGTGGGCTTCTTGCTGTTCATCACATAAAAACATTTCTTATCTTCATGCCTAGAAAGCATTCTCTTTACTTTTGCTTCTTAGAATTCCTAGGTTCCTTCAAAGCTCTACTCATTTGCTACTTTCTCTCCATTAAAAAAAAAAAAAAAAGCCTTGAATTTATTTTTGTGGTATGCTTGCTTATGCGTATGCTTACCAACGAACAAAAGTCGTTTCATTTTGCTCTTTGTATTCTCCAAGACTAGCAGAGTGTTTAGTATGCAGCAGTCGCTTAATAAGTGCTTGTTGGTTGTTTCCGCTTCTATTTTTTTTTTGTCTTTTTGCTCTATTTCTATCTTTGCTTCATTTCTGTACCTCCAGCATTTATATTCTCTCTGTCTCTGCTCGTGACTTATTTTGTTTGTAAACATTTTTCAGTCACTCATTCTGTATCCACTTATCCAATGTGCAATATTTCAAAGGTTATTAGTAGTAGCTGCAAAACAGTGGGAGATAGGGCCTTTGCCCTTTAGGGGACACATGGCTCCGTATTCGTTGCTGTTGTTTTCCTCTCTCTGATCTCCTTTAAAAGTTGTCTGCTAGTCACATTCTCTTAATCTGGCTCTGTCTTTATCTTTAATCCCGGCGTTAAGAGTTACAGGATGCGAATTGGTGCAAAGAGAAGGATTCCAGAATCTTGGTAGTGGGAGCTTTGACTGGCGCAAGAGCTAGGCTGCACTTTCCCTTATACTAACACCAGGGGGCGCCCTTCCTCCGAGAGCACAGGCCAACGCAGCCTGACGCTGGGCCCCGAGCGCGCCCGCCTCTGATTGGCGGTGCGGGGGAGGGGAAGTCGTACTTTGATTGGGTCCCTGTCAGGTGCCTGCTGCCGGCAGGTTCGGCTGCGCCGGCGAAGAGAGGCGGGTGAGTAAGGGCCCGGGCAGTGGGGGAGTGGCTGGGGGCCGGGGTCGGGGGCGGTGTCTTAGGGGGTCGCAAACCCTGGCCGCCTGAGCTGGGGGCTTGCGGTCAGTAGGTGGTGGGAGCTCCGGGGTTGGAAAAGTGCTCTAGGGAGACCGATCTGTGTCAGCGTAGGCTGTGTGACCCGGGCGGAGGCGAGGGGGGGGGGAAGAGAGTCAATGTCGGGGGTGATGGGGGAGGGAGAGAACTATCTATGGAACGGGGACTCCTTAGGGGGTGGGGTCATCCGTGGGTCCTTGTCTGGGGTTAGAGTGGAGCCCCGTGGGAGCAAATCTCGGCTTGTTCTCTGGAACTGGGGGGATGGGGGAACGGCTCGGGAGGAGGAAGAGAAGGGAAGCGGGGGTGAGTGTAGAGCCTTCTGGAGACGGGCATGGATCTGGGGAAGGTTAGTGGCTGGGAGGAGGTGTAAGGGAAGGCCCTGTTGGGAGTGGAAAAAAAGTGTTGGAATTTGTGGGATGCTTCTGGTTTTGAGGGCGGGGAGAATTCTTCCTGGAGCTAAAACTCGTTCTCCTTCCCATCCAAGAAAACCCCAGGAAATGTTTTAACTAGGAACTGTTGCTTGCAGCCCTAAATTCTAGTTAAAAGGGTTCCCGAAATGCTTTTGATTCTGGGATGAGATAAAGCATTTGGGTGCCTTAGGCAAGGTTCGGAAAATGTTGCTTCCCTCTTTTTGACTACTCCCCCCCCCCCCATCCAGCCCTTCCATTCTACTCCCCTCCCCCACACTGCCTCCCTTCTTCCTATCACTATCCCCTACCCCATACTCCCTTTTCCTCCCAAACCTCTTTCTTCCTCCTCCCACTTTCTATGGGAGGCATTGAACCTTCATTGTAGCAATGCATCTTATCCCAAAATAAATACTTATGTGCAGTGGAGAGTAGAATTTTCTGGCAAACAAGTGCGCACTTATGAAAATCAATATTAAAAGTACCCTTCGTTGTGGTTCTCAGTATTTTTGTAACTTGGCTACCCCAATCCCAGTTTTGTTTTCATCTCAAGGTTTTTTCCTTCCTTCTTCGCCGTCCCCACCTCTCCTCACCCGTCACCCCATCCCTTCTTTCCTGATCCAAAGCTGAAATCCCTAGACCACTTATCTTTTTCTCTGTTCATTCTATACAAAGTGAGTGAAGTTGCCTAAAGGGTTTAGAGCAGAATTTGAAGTTCTGTTCTTTGTTACCATCATATATGGGGGGTGGGGGGAGGAGGGAGGAGAAAGAGAAAGGAAAGGTAGTTTGAGGACCTTGGCAGGAATATAATGACCCCAGCTTCTTGAAAAGATACATAGAAGTAAATCTTACTGTAATCAAAGTATATGTCTGTTACATATACTCTTACACAAACCTTCATGGGAAGCCCAGGCTTATCATTGCTGTGGATACTTTATTTTCTCTTCACGTCCTTTGCAAGGATTCTTAACCTTTTGTGTGTGTGTGTCATGGACCCCTTTTGACAGTCTGGTGAAACCTATGGACCCCTTCTCAGAATAATTTATTTACATTCATAATTGAAGTAAATGATAGACTTCAGTTAGATGTTAGTGAATATAAGGATGTTATTTTTTCCCATCCAAGTTTATATATCTTTTAAAATCTATCTGTGGGCCTCAGATTAAGAGTCCTTGCTCTAAGATTTCAGAGCTCTATCTAGTGGTAATTCTTTCCTAATCTTAAGAAGTCATTTCCTTTGTTTAATAATGGACTCCACCTGTCATTATCCTGGTTTTGATGCTTGCCTTGTTTTCTATTCCTTAAATAAGGGCATCTTGCTTTTTACAGGTACCTTTGACAATGTAAGGAATTCTCTTCTTTACCTCTTTGGGCTAGCCATTTGAGAGTTAAGACCATCAGCTCTTTTTATTTATATTTAAAAGAAAAACTTTAGTTAAATAAACCTTCACATAATAAAAGTATATGATTATTTCCTCACACAAGCCTTATATTAATAAAGCTATAATCATATATTATAATCAAATAAAAAGGCAAGCCCATCCTTATTGATGTTTATAGAACTTCTTATTCTGAATACTTTAACCCAACACCCATGTTTCTGTCATTGGTATGAAATATGAAGTCAAGAAGACAACTGTTGTGAATTTAGAGCAAAATCAGAAGGGATTCCATGGGTGGAAGTGCACAGGGTCAGAAGAATCCTAAACATCAGGAAATTCTGTTGTAGAGGAAGAACAGGGAGGATAGAAAAAAATCTAAACTGCTTAAACTCAGAACTGTACAGAGACTTAGGAATACTTATAAGGCTTGAAAATCAGGCCAGGTCACTGAGTCCAAAGCAATAACAAAATGATACAGACAGAGAGGCATTCTACAAAATATACAGAAGGAAATGAGAAAATATTTTTAAGACCTAGGAAGGGACCAAGGAAAATGCAGTTTCTCAAATCATGATTGAGTGATAGAAAAAGGAGGGAGATGATCAAAAAAATAGAGGTCTCTATGGGAACAAGTCAATTAGAATTACAAAATTTCAGAAAACCCCACCTGTAGTGGGAAGGTATAAAATCAAAACAAATTATTGAAGAAGATTGAAAAATATTTTAAAAGGTTGGATGAAGTAAGTAAAGTAAGTGCTCATATAGCATTTTCCAGATCTTTTCACTTACAACCACACTGTGGGGTAGAGAGTATAAGTTGGAGTATTCACATTTTGCAATTGAAGAAACTGAGTCTGAGACAAATTAAGTGATTTGCTTAGGATCACATTAGAAAGTGGCAAAGTCTGGCTTTGAAGTCAGCTATTCTGATCCTAAGTTTGGTATTCTTTCCATAATGCCATTTTGCAGAACTTTCTGAGAGTTTTTCCTGACTATTGTCTAAGCAGAACCCTGTCCTATAATACCTGGATCTTAGGATCCCTCATGAGAGAAATGTGTATGGAGCACTCGGCTTTCAGTCTGACCGTATATCAGTAGAAATGTGCCCATAGGCCAGTCTCCATAATAGTTTTATGGTCTTTGTTTAGACATCTAGTCTTTTGTCCATTTCTTTGAGTTGGAAAAGCTGTTGATTAGATGGAAAATAGGCTCTAGGGCAGTTGACACTGCAGTGAACTTCCGATTTGAATTGGGGATGATAATCTCAGACAGTGACCATTGGTTTCTTTCATTTGTTGTTAATGCTTCTCTAAGCCTGGTCCTTAAGAGTGAGGGAAGAGGTCTAAGAAAGTTCCAAATTAAGTTCTAAGTCTAGAATGTCTTTGTCCGCCTTCTCACTTAGCAATCCTGTTCAAGGGGAGTTGCTTCTCCCACGTTTCTGAAAACATTTTTCCACTGGAAGCACTGAAGAAATGTCAGCACCGTAAGAGTTAGCTCCTTGACTCTGGTCATAGTTTCATTCCTGGTTGACTTTTTCCTTTGTCTGCTTTTCTTATTTTTAGTTACCTGTTTCTTTCACTTGGCTTCTTCCCTTTTTCTCATCATCTTGCACCTGTAGTTGCAGTGTAACCTTCGTCTTGTTTCCATGCTTCCCCTAGTCCCCCATGCAGTTCCCTCTCAGTATTCTTGTCCTCTCTCCACCATGAGGGTTGATGAGGTGCTGTCTCCTGCAGATCGGGATGAGTGGGTCTCCTGGTGGGAATGTGGTCTCTGACGGCCAGTGAGATCGAGAGTGCCACGCCCCGCTTCTTCGTTGGAGCTGGGGATGAGGGGCTGGGCACCCAAGGAGCAGGCATGAGTGTGGAGGAGAGTGAAAGTGAGCTCCTTGAAGATGAGGAAGATGAAGTGGTAAGTAAATGAAGAACAAAAGGTGTAACAGTGGAGCCACTTTACCAAGCGTAGACAGCATTCAGTGGTGACCACTTCTCTACCCCTCCACCTGCCTTCTCTTGGTTTTCCTGTTTTAAGAGATGGTACTTCATTTGTAGAACCTTTGCTCCAGTGAACTTGTTAGAATCTAAGGGGTTGCTGGGTATCCAGGTAACTTGATACCTGGTCACAAAATTACCCTGCTGTGCTGCTATGGAGAAGACATTCTATGGGGAGTGGGAGTTCCTAAATTCATCTTGGAGTGGGAGAAAAAGGGAGAAATGCTCTGTAGTAGGAACATTGCTCTTTAGGCTTGACTTATATAT